>SKCR01054966.1:0-29334 GCA_019454045.1 Zanthoxylum bungeanum | reverse complement strand
TGTTTGATTCAATCGTTAATTTATGGATCTGTTGTGGAAGATTCACTTCACACTTCACAGTGGGGAAAGAACCGCGTCTAGAAACGCGTATGAATTATGATGGCATAAAGACGAAAAGTACCCGTTGTCCTTTTAAGTAGATGTCGCTTTAGGAAAGGGTAAAATTGGTATAATATTTTATTTAATATTTAGTTCTTCTTTGATATCGCTTTTATTTTTTTAATTACAAATCTCTTTTTAAAATTTTTGTTGGTGTTTGATTCAATTAACAATAGAGATTTTAGGGATTAAAAAATTTATTTTACCTCTATTAGTAAAAACTTGAAATTTAGGCTTTTAAGAATAGATGTCGTTTTTTTTTTTAAAAAAAATTTAAATTATCTAGAATATCCTTATTTGATTTTATAATATTATTTTATCTATTTAATAATATTTTTTAAAAAAAAAAACTTATCCATTAAGGTAATTTTATCATTTTTAATAAAAACTTTACAACCAAATACGTATTTTATTCAAAAGCTCTATTAGTAAAATCTCTATTTGAAAAATTATACCAAATAGAGTCTCAACGTGAAGAAAATTATTGACAAAACGATGACAATATTATTATTAAAACGTTGTCATTTTAATCGTAAATAAAAACAAATAACAAAATAATATCGTTTCAATGATGTTTTTGTTCAAATTTTGTTCTTGACTATTCTCCATATGATTGCTAATGTAGGTGTTATGTTAGGTTGGAACTTGGATGTTAAAGGTTGTTCATACTCTAAATCTAAATAATGTATAGAGAAGGTTCTAAAGTACATAATTTTTTTTCTATATAGAGGAATTGTTTTTACGATTCGTTCCAATGACCAATGGATAGTAGATTACCCTTGTTTTTTTTTTTGGAATTTAAAAAGTATAAAAATAAAAAGAAATAACGAGGGTGCACTTAGAAGTATAATTAATTTTGGGTCTAGGTCTGGTTGATTGTAACAAGAATTAAATATTTTGTTGAATAGTGCATGCATTAGGTGTAATTTTGACTAATTCATCAACAAATTTTATCTTTATCTTTAAGTCTTAATAAATTATAATGATGTTGGTATTATTTCAAAGTACTTGCATATGTAGTCAAGATTTTAAATGTATATTATGATTACTTGGTTTGAAAAATACTCATATTATATTAAGCAAAAAAAAAAAAACTGCCATCGTCGATATTCACTATAAATAGACGCGTTTAGGTTCACCAAATCAATTAATGTATCTTAAATAAATCAAAATTAAAGTTGTATGCAATCCATTGTAACTCAATGAGTTTATTTATAAATATAATATTGACAGCACAGAATACTTTTTTCAGAAATATATCTTGCAAATATGAGAATTATTAGAAATATATATGCATCTAAAATTTTATTTAAATGGATGTGTTCTGTATATATCATCATACAATCTTTATTCATATTTAGGATATGCACATTTACATGTTGGAGCGAAATTTATATGTGATAAATTTAATGTATCAATCAAATAAATATGTGACATATGTTAATCAATAATTATATATTTCATTATTATTGGTTAAATTTAAATTTAAATTTCATATATATATATCATATATATATTATAGCTATATATATATATATATTAATAGACAAACATAATATTTATTCGTACGTCTGTCCCACCTAAAACTTTCTCCTACATTTTTTTGCATTTTTATAACATTATTAGCTGTATCCATTGGGTTTGGAAGCCTACACAATGAATAAAAAACTCAATAAAAATATATAAAACATAAATTTAATAATTAGTTCACAAATGTGCTAAATTAAGGTGATTAATGAAACAATAAGTGTAAATGATTAATTTTCTTTTAATAAATGTGTATTTTTTAGTGTTCATCAATAATGTATCAAAAGACATATGTTTATGTAACTTAAATTGGCGGCTCAGATCATTTCATTATAATATAATGGCGGATACAGAATATTTTCATTATAAAATCTCTCTGAAAATGACAATTATAGGTTACCAAACAAATCAAATAATAAAATCTCTTCATTATAAAATCTCTCTGAAAATGACAATTATATGTTACCAATCAAATCAAATAACAAAATTATTTCATTATATAAAATCTTTATGAAAATGATAATTGTAGATTAAGTTATCTAAACATATGCATTTTGATACATTATTGATGAACACTAAAAAATACACATTTATTAAAAGAAAATTAATCATTTACACTTATAGTTTCATTAATCACCTTAATTTAACACATTTGTGAACTAATAAATTTATGTTTTATACATTTTTATTGTGTTTTTGTATTCATTGTGTAGACCTCCAAACCCAATGGATACAAGTAATAATTTTATAAAAAGGCAAAAAATGTAGGGAAAGTTTTAGGTGGGACGGACGTACGGATAACATATTATGTTTGTCTATTAATATATTAATATATTATTAAAATTAAAATTAACCAATAATATGATATAAATAATTATTCTTAACCATGTCAAATATTTATTGATTGGATACATTGAATTTATCACATATAAATTTCTCTAAAAAAAAAATAGTATTTAACTCACAAGGAAGAGTTTGAGATAGTAAGCAAACCTATGTGAGCAACAACAAAGAAGAATTATAAAAAGGCCATAATTATATTGTCCACACAAGAAAAACGGTAATTGCAATTCATTTTTCTTGGTACCCAAATCCCATTAAGGTGTTTCCTCCACCTCTGCTTCATAAATCATTCAAATCCAACACACACATTTTTATGCTCCTCAAACCAAGTGCATCATACATAATAGGGCTCTCAATCCAACCATTTTTTTTTTTTTGGGGTTTAATCTAATGACTGTAAAAAATTAATGGTAATGTTAGGAAACATAATCCCTAATATATTTACATGTTTGTTCCTTAGGATCTAACCATACATGTATTACTAGTCCTAGTTTATTTACATGCTAATTGAAATAAATCTATACTAACCACAACACAATTGCATACCTTTTATGCTTGTAGAGACCTCTTAATCAAACTTAATTGATTGCTTAACTCAATAAGCAAATGGTCTTATTTATAGGAGGGAAATCAAGTCACTATGTAATCACATGCATTGATTACTATTAATCACATTATTAGGATGCATAATGACATTTTCTAACCCTTCCAAAAATGTTACCATCATGGGTGTACCATATGTTCCCCATTTAACATTTTACTAATTGTTGTCACTTAACAACTCTTGTTGTTACTTAATTATTTGATTAACAATTCTTGTTGTTTACTTAGTAATGAAATCATTACTAATTGTTGTTATTTAACAACACCACATAATTAACTTAATAATTTCCAACATGAAATTATTACTAATTGTTGTTATTTAACAACACCAAATAATTACTTAATAATTTCCAAATGAATTATTACTAATTGTTGTTATTTAACAACACCAAATAATTAACAACAATTAATTTCCAACATCTCCCACTCACACATGATGGGATCAACAATTTTTATTATCTCTACAAGAATAATTCATACTTTGCAATTGTGCCGTGCGACCAGCATACTTCGAGAGCTCACTTGCTATACATCTGTTAGGAATATATAGCCGCTCGAAAAATGGATAGAACCATAGTGGATTATGTATGCAGTATCCTCGATCATTTATCACATTAAATCTCTCTCGATCTCTTTTCGAATGTAATATTTATTTTGTATTCACAATCATGTTTGATCACATAGAATAACATAATTGGTCGACCAGTGAATACAAGCTAATGTGATATTACTCATATAATGATCTTTCTCATTTCTCGAATCTCTCAACTTTGATTCAATTCGCTTTTCCAGAGATGTCTTTTCAGATCGAATCTCTCATGATCTTTCAGCAACACTCCAAGATAGCGATCATCAAATCTAAGTTTTAAGAAGCAGACAAGAGTCTAAAGGGTACAATGTGAGATTGAAATAATCTCAAGGGTCTCACACAATATCAAGACTGAGATCTTTACTTGTATTACCCTCAATAGTCACAAATGTACACATGGTATGAAAACATGTGCTACGGTATTCTCTCATTTCCCATGGAGCGCATGTCTCATAAAATACCGTACAGATTATAGTTCAGACAAACACAATGTCTAACTCATAACTGACATTAAGACAAGTAAGGTGAAACGAACTTATTCACCTTAGGTCATATCACAGAGAAAGTGACCTCATAACGACATTACTTAATTTTCAAGCTTGAGCTCTCTAAATTATCACTCAGATAATTAGCTTAAAAATTTGTCTCATCTCCCATTAACACAAAGTAATGGAGGCGATTGCCCGTGTGAGAGGGCCAATCATTCACTTGTCCGACATACTTCTCATACTAACAAATAGTATATTTGTTTAAACATGTATCAACATAATAACATGTAAGCATTGAACACAAATATCAATGAGTATTAACATTAGTAAACATTATTTGGGAAAAATACATATCATAATATGTAAGCACATTAACATCTACGCAATCCCTGAGTTTTTACATGTCTAACAAAGACATCTCTAGGAACAGGCTTGGTCAATGGATCTGCTACCATTTCTTGCGTAGAAATGTACTTCATGTTTACCTCTTCTCGTGCAACTATGTCTTTCACAAAGTTATATTTGGTATCTATATGTTTCGTTTTACAATGGAATTTTGGGTCTTTTGTGTAGGCTATCGCTGCTTCACTATCACAGTTAACTAATACTGGACCAGAAGCTTCATTTGACATACCCAAATGATCCAAGAACCTTTTCAACACACACAGCCTCTTGTACTGCTGATGAAAAGGCCACAAATTCAGCCTCCATTGTGGATAAGGCTATACAAGATTGTTTCTTACTGCTCCATGAAATGGCACCATTGTTTAGCAAGAAAACAAAACCGGAGGTAGATTTTCTTTCATCTAAATCTCCTCCCCAGTCAGCATCAGTATAGCCTCTCAATTGCAGATCATTTCCTTGATAACACAATGAGTAATCAGCTGTCCCTCTCAGATACCTAAATATTCTTTTAACTGCTTTCCAATGTGCTAGTCCTGGATTGGATTGGTATCTACTTACCATTCCAACAGCGAAACAGATATCAGGTCTTGTACACAACATTGCGTACATTAAACTTCCAACTGCATTTGCATAAGGAACTTTCTTCATTTGTTCCTTTTCCTGTGGAGTTTCAGGACACAATCTACGACTCAAAGCTTCAGTTTTCGTGATAGGAGTATCAATGGGTTTGCAAGCCTGCATTTGGAAGCGTTCAAGAATTTTCTTTATATATGACTCCTGTGAAAGAGATAATAAATTCTTTGAACGATTTCTTGAGATCTTAACCCCAAGAATATATGCAGCTTCACCCATATCTTTCATCTCGAAGTTAGATGATAACCATTCTTTAATGTGTTTTACAAACTCCTTATCATTTCCGGCTATAAGTATATCATCCACGTACAAAGATAAGATAATGAACTTATCTTTATCTCTCTTGGTGTACACACAATGATCCTCATCTATCATTGTGAAATCATTCGAAATGATTGTATTGTGGAATCGTATATACCATTGTCTAGACGATTGCTTGAGACCATATATAGACTTTAAAAGTCTACATACTTTCTCCTTTTCATTTTCTTTTATGAAACCTACTGGTTGTTCCATGTAGATTTCTTCATCAAGTTCTCCATTGAGAAAAGCAGTCTTTACATCCATTTGATGTAATTCTAGATCCATACTTGCTACTATAGCCAGAATCAAGCGAATTGAGGTAAACCTTACAACAGGTGAAAAAGTCTCTTCGTAGTCAATTCCTTCCTGTTGCGTATACCCTTTTGCCACAAGTCGTGCTTTATATCTTTCGATATTGCCATCGGCATTACGCTTTATTTTAAGAACCCATTTGTTCTTAACAGCTTTGCGTCCTTTGGGTAGATCAACCAATTCCCAAACTTGGTTGGACCTCATTGACTCCATCTCTTCTTCCATTGCTTTCATCCATTTTTCCTTAGCAGGACACTGAAGAGCCTCTCTTATGTTTCTAGGTTCTTCATCATCTTGAGGTAGAATCATAAAGGTTTCTCCTTCGATATCGAAACGACGTCGAGGAATGCCTATACGATTACTACGTCGCAATTGGGATTCTAGTGGTGGAACTGATTCCTCACTTTCGATATTATTCCCATTTGGATCGTGCACATTGCTCCCACTAGGATTATGTACATCACTCCCACTCGGATCACGTAAATGAGACTCGTGTGAAACTAATTCATCATGTTTTCTCAAATTTCTCTCATCACTCCCACTTGAATTAGGTAAACCCGAGTGTTCACCAATCATGTGATCCATGTGATCTTGAGTTTCATATAGAGATAAATCTTGACCTATCTCTCCTGCTTTAGGAAAATCATTTTCTAAAAATGTGATATCTCGTGATTCAAATTCTGTCACGCCTCCACTTTCATGTTCACCTATGCAAACATATCCTTTTGATTGTTCAGAATATCTTATGAAGATACTCTTTTTTCCTCTTGGGCCTAACTTTCCATGTTCGTGAGAACGCACATGAACATAAGCCGCACAACCCCAAGGTTTTAGAAAGTGAATATCTGGTTTACGACCTGTCCATAACTCATATGGTGTGGTGGACACAGATTTAGATGGCACTCGGTTAAGTACATATGTGGCAGTTAATAATGCATCACCCCAATAGGTTATAGGCAAATTTGCTTGTGCCATCATAGACCTAACCATCTCAAGAAGAGTTCTATTTCTTCTTTCCGCAACACCATTTTGTTGAGGAGTAGCAGGAGTAGTCAATACTGACGACTAATTCCTTTTCATCACACATATTTCTCTGAACTGATCAGATAAGTACTCACGACCACGGTCAGTGCGTAGTGCTTTAATTTTCTTGTCCAATTGATTTTCTGTCAAATTCATAAATTTCTTGAAACATTCTAATGCTTCGGATTTATGAGCAATCAAATAGACATAACCAAAGCGAGTAAAATCATCTATAAATGTGATGAAATAAGATGCTCCATGCCTTGCCCTGACATTCATTGGACCACAGATATCTGAATGAATTAATTGTAATGGAAATTCTGCTCTAGTCCCTTTTCCAAATGGTTTTCTCGCAGTTTTTCCTGCCAAGCAATATTCACAGGTTGACAATTCTACCTTCTCAATATTTCCCAGAAAGCCTTCTTTGGCTAATCTGTTCATTCTTTGCTGGCCAATGTGGCCAAGTCTAGCATGCCACACAGTTACATCACTATCATCACTGACAGATGAAGTAACAAACGAAAAACTGAATTGTGATTAAAACATTCAACA
The DNA here is from genome assembly GCA_019454045.1 of Zanthoxylum bungeanum. Classification (NCBI taxonomy): domain Eukaryota; kingdom Viridiplantae; phylum Streptophyta; class Magnoliopsida; order Sapindales; family Rutaceae; genus Zanthoxylum; species Zanthoxylum bungeanum. The sequence goes on along the minus strand of SKCR01054966.1, from coordinate 21,957 downwards.
TTTAATACAATAAAAACCATCAAGAAAATAACCAGAACCATAGTGTATTGTACCTAAGTACAAATCAACACCAAATTTATGGAAGTTCAAATTGAAACCTAAATTAACCAAAACCAACACAGAGACTAAATTTCGACGAATTTGTGGAGCAAACAATACATCATGTAGTAGTAAAGTTTTTCCACCATGCATGACTAACTTGCATGTTCCTATGCCTTTGACTTCAACCCGTGAGTTGTTGCCAACATATATCCACTTCACCCCAGGTGAAATTCGTCGAAATTCCACGAAGGCATCTCTATCCTTCGCTACATGGTCTGTGGCTCCTGAGTCTACAGTCCACAAAGGATTAGATTCAGTTAGAAAGATTGAACTTGAAACACATATTTCATTTAAATATGCACGAAAGGTATTCACCTTTTTAGGCTCAGTGCAGTCACGAGCAAAATGACCTTTCTTACCACAGTTAAAACATTTAACCTTTGCCATGTTTTTCTTTTTGGTAGGACGTTTTCCTTTCCCATGTTGATTGGTTTTCTGTTTCTTTTCTGGCTTAGAAGAATTTTGTTCTTTTCCGAACTGGAACCCACCACCATGAAATTTTCTTTTCTTTTTGAAACCCCCAGGTTTGCTAGTTTCTGTCATATACACTTCAGTATTTGACTTAGCAGCCGCAAGGCGGTCGCTTTCTAATTCAAGGTGACGTTTAGCATCATCAAAGGTTTTGATGCTCTCATTGTGGGTCAAATGCATCTTCATATGCTCCCAGCTATTTGGAAGAGAACGAATGACCGCTTGGACTTTCTGTTCATCTGTAAGAACATGTCCAGCATCTGCCAGTTCAGTAATCATGTTTGACATTTGCCTCAAGTGTTTTGACATAGTGAACTCAGGACGTTTCTTGTATGTGTCAAACTTGATTGTCAGTGACCTGAGTTTGGTTATTGAGGTACTACCAAACTTTTCAGCTAGTGTGGACCACATGTCCTTAGCCATGTCATATTTCCTGAACTCTTTCATTAGGTCATTATCCATACTGCTCAGCAACGTAATGCGGGCAATGGAATTCTTTTTCTTCCAGGCCTCATAAGCCTCTCGGTCTCGCCTGTGTTGGGCCGTAGTGCCCTGTTCAGGTTCATCCATGCTCATTTTCAAAGTTTCAAGAACCTCTTGTTCTTCTAGCACATATTGGATTTTCATGCTCCAAATTTCATAATTATCGCCATTCAGTTTCTCACCCTTGTTGAGTTCAGCAATAATGTTCTTTGTTGCGGAAGCCATATTAAAAACACAAAGTTTCTACAGACATTCATGCACAATTGTTAATACTTTTATTTATTTTATCATGAAACAAATTATGTTTAATAAAATTCTTCAATGGGGTTGGAGTCAAAAGGCCACTATGTGTCCAATCATCATCCAATTACCCAATGTAAAAATATTATCAACATAATCAATCATGTAAAATCATTTTCTAAAAATTACATAAATTCTTAGAACATCTTAATCATGCGACTATTGTACATGACAATCATTGATTTAATTACATAAATTAAATTCAACATGAAACATTCATACATATAAATACAATATTTACATGCCGTAAAATAACACACAGAAACAACATGAAAGAAATTAATATTTTACAATAATAATTTTCCCAGTTGTAGAGTCCCAACTCATATATGTTTTTGGATACGAATCCTCAACTTTGGGTAACTCGTAATGATCTTGGACAGCCATGGAAAACCTATAGCAAATTTAGGATCCTTACAACGTTTCAGGGACATCGAAGGAAAAATATTATTATTTGCCTTATGCCGTAGATACTGAACCGCTAACCTCTCAATGGCTTTATTATAAGGAACATGTTTTCCTCACGTTTTACTAATATCCAAATACGAGTAAGTTGTTTTTGCCATATCTTGGGGAGAGTGTTTCTCAGTAATCTGAATCTATTCGGCTGTCCTATCCAATTACCTGCCCAGATAGACTCCTGTAACATGTTATTGAAAGTGATGATATGCGAAATCATATCATCGCTTTCACTCATTCGATATTTATCAATTTCCATCAACATGTCTAATATCATCTCCTGGTCTGTGGGTGTCGTAATCATTTTTGCAATTCTTCGAATAATCGCCATGATTTTCCTGCAACAAATACAAGAAAAATCAATACAATGAAACACAAAGTTACATTGACTAAAATAAACATCACAAAGATATTTATCATAAACACAAAGTTTATATGATAAAACAAATTTATCATGGTCGATTAATACAATATGCAAAAAGGATTAGACATTTAACCATGACGGATCGGAATTACCGAAGCAAACCGATACAGACATGACCAACACGGGCCAACCGCAGATGTCCACGCGCCATCCACGCGCCCACAGGAGTGTCACACGCGCCTCCACGCGCCTCCACGCGCCGCCACGGGCTCCCACTCGCCCTCACGCGCCCTCACGCGCCGGCAGCCTCGCCCAAGTTACACGCGCAGACGACATGTCGTCCGCTTGTTCGGTGGCCGTATGACATGTCGTTCTATGTTAAAGAAGCAGACGACTTGTCGGTATATTCTAATCGGATGACATGTCGGTTGAGCTCATTATTCACGTACGACTTGTCGTACACTTATCGGACGACTTGTCGTCCATTTCCTAAATACCGGATGACATGTAGTACGGCTATTCTGGGAGTGTTTTTCTGGGTAAAAACAGATTCATCTAGCCAACTTCTAGGGTCCATATCTTTCTCAATTTTAATCCAAATTAAGCAAATGATATACCAAATTGAAGATCTCATGACCTAGTTTTCAAAACATATTTGAACATGCGATTATCAATTTTCTACAGAGAGTTATTACGGCCCAAAGTTGGAAGAAAATCATTTTTTAAAAACAAAAACCAGAAGCATTTTCAACATTTTTCATGCTTGTTCATGCAATTTTTGTGTAATCCAACTAGAATACATGCATTTAAGCTACTGATACCAATGTTAGGAAACATAATCCCTAATATATTTACATGTTTGTCCTCTTAGGATCTAACCATACATGTATTACTAGTCCTAGATTTATTTACATGCTAATTGAAATAAATCTATACTAACCACAACACAATTGCATACCTTTTATGCTTGTAGAGACCTCTTAATCAAACTTAATTGATTGCTTAACTCAATAAGCAAATGGTCTTATTTATAGGAGGGAAATCAAGTCACTATGTAATCACATGCATTGATTACTATTAATCACATTATTAGGATGCATAATGACCTTTTCTAACCCTTCCAAAAATGTTACCATCATGGGTGTACCATATGTTCCCCATTTAACATTTTACTAATTGTTGTCACTTAACAACTCTTGTTGTTACTTAATTATTTGATTAACAATTCTTGTTGTTTACTTAGTAATGAAATCATTACTAATTGTTGTTATTAACAACACCACATAATTAACTTAATAATTTCCAACATGAAATTATTACTAATTGTTGTTATTTAACAACACCAAATAATAACTTAATAATTTCCAAATGAAATTATTACTAATTGTTGTTATTTAACAACACCAAATAATTAACAACAATTAATTTCCAACATTAAGATTGCATATCTATTGAATTTCCCCACAGTTCATATTCTGAAAAGTCTCGTATGCTAAAACATCTTTTTTAGTATAATGACAACTCAATTTGCTCCAGCTGAATTAACTTATACCCACAACCTCTCCAACAAGTTTGAACTGCGTAAGTACACTAACAGCCCTAGGAACAGTCCAGACAGGCAAACTGTATGGGTCCTCAGGATTTGGTCCAAAATTAAATCCCTCAAACTAATGGTGGCAAAAAAACTCGGGCCCGGCCCGGCCCGGCCCGGGGTGAAAAATGCTTGGGCCAGGCTTCAAAATGAGGGGCCCGGCCGGGCTTAAAATAAATAATTATATATTTATATTTATATATATTTATATTTATATAATAAATTTTTTATATTAAACAAATCAGGTCTGGACCAAGCCGAACCGGCCCGATCCGATGACATCCCGGTCCGAGCTTTTCCCAGGCTCGGGCCGGGCTTATCAAAACCCGATCCGAGCCCAGCCCGTTGCCATCCTTACCTCAAACTAGGATAAGTTGTGTTTTATTGTTTTTTATTTTTTGCTTAAAAATTTATTTCTAAGGTTGACCCAAAAATAGAAGGACTTAGTCTATTATTATTAGCCAAGTTTACCCTATAATTTGGTAAACTTGGCAAGTGAAATAAGCATAGGAGGTAGGTACCACTGTCTAACTGAGGCTAATTAAGGTGCCATCAAATAAGAGCTCAATGGCCTTAGTATGTAGTGTTTATTTTAAAGAGAAATAGTAACATTTAGATTCCCAAGTTTCTTAAATTTCACAAATAATGATATAAGTTTTCAATTTATATCATATAGATCCCCGATGGCAATGATGCCTTTACGACTCCTACAACATCGAACAATTTTGCCTTACGGTATTAATTCCTACCATTACAATGTAATAAGTGTATGTAAACTATGTATATATGTAAAATAATATCAAGGGTATCTCCAAATTTCTATAGAATTCATTTGTGGACTTATATGATACAAATATTAAAAAAAAAAAAAAACCATTACAATGTTTGGAGTCACTAATTATATATATAAAAAAAAATCCTATACTTTTTTCTCTATCTATCAGTCTCGCATCAGGAGGGGAGTCTTTTGTACGTCACCCACTCAAAATATTTTTTCCAATAATTAATATTATCTAAATAATAGAATTTCTGATGAATTTATAAATTAAACTCTTAAGAATTGTAAAATCCTCCCCTCTCAAGAAACGCATGGCTTCGCCCCTGTCTCACATGTTTTAACGTATTTTTATTTGATGAAATTAATTTTATTTTTTGTTCACAGTTGACACTTTTCCCCATTTTGCTAAATTTTGATAGAATAATTAAATATCTTTTGATCTATATATATAAATAATCTATCTTTTTAAATACATATATATTCAAAGTCACATCGATATGTTTTGACCAAAAAAATGATCAAAATGTGACTGAGCTTAATTGTTTTTCATCGAAACATAATAATGTGTAAAATCATTTGAAAGCTTATAATTTATAAATTAAATTTAAAATATAAATTTTTTATTAGATACTTTATATTTTGAAATAATTTAGTTTTGAGGGGAAAAAATAGGTTAAAAAGAAAAAGGAAAAATTAATTGATGGTCTCATATGCCCTTATCTTCAATTAGAGTGGGTGTACTAAATGTGAATAACATATTTCACTTGAGCTATATGCAAGTTATTACAACTTCTTTGGTTATTGTGTTCTTACAATGGACTTTGAACAAACAGTAAGCTGAACAGAAATGATACAACTAACGAAAGTGATACAATAAACAGAATAGCAACAGGACAAGTACAGACAGAGAACGAAATAAGTAAAACAGTCGACAGTAAAACACCAGCACGAAAGCAGCGCGAACTGAGAAAATTCCGAGGCTTGTTGATGCGGCAACAATCTCCTTAAAACAAATTCGTCCCCTACCGATTGGTGCAGTAGAACGCGAGACGTCTGTTTCCCAGGATGCAACGGAAAATAGACGAAAATTGGGCACCACCAAATTCGACTGCAACGAACAACTGAAGTGTTTGAACTCTCCTAACAAGAACTTGTTTTCTGTATAAAACTAAAGAAAACGAAAATACACTTCCACTATTTTAAAGAAATTAACATGCCAATTAATCACATGAGTGTGAGACATTCTATTGCTTGTAACCACCAAGTTGATTAATGTCATTAATTCAACTGTTATGGAACTTTAAAAGGCTTTGAAAAAATTAAAGAGACATGCAAAAATTGGCTGGGCCAGGCCCGCACAATTTGGTCCGGCATTCGTGTACGCAGGACACGCGGGTGCACACGAGCCAAGCTTGATTCAGATTTGATTTGCACCCCCCCCCCCCGCACGTAGAGAGAGCCTCTATCCTTATAACTCTTACCCATCTACATATGAGCAATCATATATAAGCACAATTTTCCCTCTATAGCTTTCCCATATGGGACAAGCTAACTTCTCTTGTTTTTCCAACATCAATGGGTGAACTTTGAGCAACAATTTCTTATTCACCCAAGCACCATTTTAAGCATATGAATATACCATTTCGAAGTACTCACGGAGGAGTATCCGAATCATTCAATAACAACCACTAACACGAAGTGGACCATGCTTAAAATTGAGCCTCAAAATGCTTACTTATAAGCATTTTTTCCAACAATCCCCCACATGAATGAAATTGGCGAAAAACGTCGAATAAAATTATTTTATAAAACATTTTATTTTGACCTAGAAGAGTTCAACAGTTCAACACCTGCATATAGGGTAGGTAGGCCTCAGCTTTTGAACCTTCCATTGTGAAAATATATCTCATTTAATGGCTGACAGTGGACGCGATGTCATTGAACTGTACTGCCGTTCATGTAATGGAGAACATATATCACACAGATGTTTTACCTAACACATCTAAGTTCTCATTGTTATGCTCATTTTGGCCATGAACATCAACCTGGTTCTGCAAGAGTTTCTAAGAATTGTGCCACGTACAATTCCCTTTGAAGCGGCCCCACTTCTCTCTCACATAGGTGATTTCTTATTTAAGAGCATCTCGTAATACTCTGCTCGGATTCCCGACGCATAAGAATCATTAAAAGCCTTTGCTTAACCTCAATCTATACGAGCATCACTGTTTCATTTCACCATAGGAATGGACTAGAGGGTACCCCCCCCCACCCCCCCCCACAGTGAACCAATTATGTCTTTTACGAGTAGGTTGTCCCATTGAACCTAGATCTTGGGATCTCCAGTCAACAAGGTTGGGTTTTCCTTCGTAATAAACATTTATCCAATGGGGTTTAGTCCCATTCCCCTCGATGATTTCACAACCAACTCTCTATTTAACCCTTTGGTTAGCGGATCCGCAATGTTATCCTTTGACTTTACATAGTCAATCGAAATAACTCCAGTAGAGAGTAATTGTCTAACGGTATTGTGTCTACGACGAATAGGTCTAGACTTACCATTATACATATTGTTATGTGCCCTTCCAATTGCAGATTGACTATCGCAATGAATGCAAATTGCTGGCACTGGCTTGGGCCAACTTGGAATATCCTCTAGAAAATTTTGAAGCCATTCTGCTTCTTCAGCACACTTGTCTAATGCAATGAATTTTGATTCCATTGTAGATCTGGCTATCACAGTCTGTTTGGAGGATTTCCATGATATAGCTGCACCTGCTAGTGTAAACACATAGCCACTGGTAGACTTTGAGTCTTTCATGTCAGATATCCAATAGCATCACTGTATCCTTCGACTACAGCTGGATATCTATGATAGTGCAACCCATAATTACGAGTAAAACGTAAGTACCTAAGTACTCTCACTATTGCTTTCCAGTGATCAACCCCTGGATTACTCGTATATGCTGAGCTTGTTTACTGTACAGGTTATATCAGGCCTTGTACAACTCGATAGATACATCAAACTCCCGATCACTCTAGAGTATTCTACTTGAGATATACCTTGTCCCCTATTCTTTGATAGGTGTAGACTCACATCTAAAGGAGTTCTAGCCACAGCAGAATCATCATTGTTAAATTTACCAAGAATCTTGTCCACATAGTGCGACTGATCAAGAATAAGTCCATCAGGCTTCTCGAGATCTTTATTCCCAGAATGACATCTGCTAAACCCATGTCTTTCATGTCAAACTTGGATTTCAGCATATTCTTGGTAGATTTCACACCATTTTAACATTACTCCCGACAATCAATATGTCATCAACGTAGAGACATAAAATGACATAGCCAACTTCTGTCTCTCTGACATAAATGCATTTATCACACTCATTGATTTTGAAACCATTTGCTAACAACATGGTGTCATCAAACTTTTTATGCCACTGTTTCAGAGCTTGTTTTAATCCATACAAGGATTAACCAACTTACAGACTTTCTTTTCTTGTCCTGGAGCTATAAAGCCTTCAGGTTGTTCCATGTAAATTTCTTCATCTAAATCTTCATTTAGAAAGGCTGTTTTCACATCCATCTGATGTACCTCAAGATTGCGCAAAGCTGCAATCGCTATTATCATCCTTATGGAATTTATTCTCGTTACAGGAGAATAAGTATCAAAGTAATCAAGACATTCACGTTGTCTGTAACCTTTAATTACAAGTCTTGCTTTGTACTTGTCAATTGATCCATCTGCCTTTATTTTCTTTTTGAAAATCCACTTGGACCCTAAAGGTTTACATCCTTGAGGAAGATCCACTAACTCCTCCCAGTGTGATTTTATAAGATGGATTCAATTTCACTATTGATGGCATCTTTCCACAAAGCACCATCAGCTGACCTTACAGCTTCGTTATAGCTTTGAAGATCATTTTCTAGCAAAAATGTCAGAAAATCTGGACCAAATGATTTTTCGGTTCTAGCTCTTTTGCTACGTCTTGGTTCAAGTTCAACAACTTGTTGATCCTCTGGAACATTTATTGTTCTCTCGGTCCTGACTATCTTCAATATAGTCTCATGTGCCCGTTTGTGCACATTTGAATTCGAATTAGTTTTACAAGGAAAAACATATTCGAAAAAGGATGCATTTCTCGACTCCATTATCGTATTCTTGTGAATATCTGGTATATTAGACTCATGCACAAGAAATCGATAAACATTATTGTTATGTGCATATCCTATGAAAATGCAATCAACAGTTTTTGGTCCTATCTTCACCTTTTTAGGTGGTGGAATAACTACCTGGCAAGACACCCCCCCACTTGGCAAGACACCCCCACACTGGAAGAAATTTATAGGAAGGTACTCTTCCTTTCCACATTTCATAAGGAGTTTTTCCTGCTTCTTTCGTGGTACCTTATTTAAAAGGTAATTAGCTGATAAAACAGCTTCTCCCCACATATTCTGAGGTAAGCCAGAGCTGATTAACATAGCGTTCATCATCTCTTTCAAGGTACGATTCTTACGTTCTGCAATCCCATTGGATTGAGGTGAATAAGGAGCTGTGGTTTGATGTATGATTCCATTTTGTTCACAAAGTGATTCAAAAGGAAAAACATACTCACCACCACGATCACTTCTTAACTCCTTAATTCTTTTATTCAGTTGGTTCTCAACTTCATTCTTATAGAGAATGAATTTCTCTATAGCTTCGTCCTTACTTTCATCAAATACACATAGCAAAATCTCGTGCAATCATCAATAAAGGTAATAAAATATTTATTACCACCTCTTGATTGTATTGAATTAAAATCACATACATCGGTATGTATTAGATCAAGTGGTTCAGAGTTTCTTTCAATACTATGAAAAGATGATCTAGTCAGTTTTGCCTCAACACAAGTATCACACTTATGTTTGTTATCAATTTTAAAATTGGGAATGTGGTTCATGTTAATTAATTTCCGTAATGAATTAAAATTAACATGTCATAATCTACCATGCCATAGATTAGAGTACTCAACAATATAAGCAGAAAAACTAGCTTTATTGATATTCTTAGGTTTAACAACCATTACATTGAGCTTAAAGAGCCCATCAGTTACATACCATTTTCGCACATACATCCCATTTTTAGTTAAAACTACTTTATCAGACTTGAACACCATCCGGAATCCGTGCTTGTTCAGAAGTGATCCAGACACAAGATTCTTCCGTATTTCTGGTACATACAGAACGTTGTTCAAAGTCAACTCTTTCCCATAGGTCATCTTCAGAATCACCTTGCCTTGACCTTCAATCTCAGATGTTGCTGAATTTCCCATGTATAGGCTCAAATGAAGAAAACATGCTCTTGTCCGAGCACACATGTCGAGTGGCACCAGTGTCAATCCACCACTCTCTTGGGTTAGAACCCACCAGATTCACCTCAGAAACCACAGCTGAAAGGTTAATGTCTGAAACATCTTGAGTCATGTTTCCATCATTTAGCCTCTTGATTCTTTTTCTTCTTCGGCAGTCTGCACTCAGAAGACTTGTGACCCATTTTGTCACAGTTGAAGCATCTTCATTGAAATTTGGATTTCTTGGAAACTCCTCCTTTAGGGCCCATCTTTGACCCTTTGTTCTTAGGGTTCTTGTTCTTATGGCCATGTTCAACAACATTTGCTTGGCCTCATGAGTTATTCCTCTCTTGTCAGATACTCTGTAATCTTCCTCAATTTTAAGCTTAAGAACCAAGTCTTCAATGCTCATTTCTTTTCGCTTATGCTTTAAATAATTCTTGAAATCTTTCCAACCAGGTGGTAGTTTTTCAATTATCGAGGCTACTTGGAAGGTTTCACTTAAAACCATCCCCTCAGCATGAATTTCTGCTAGAATAATTTGCAATTCTTGTACTTGACTTAACACAGTTTTGGAATCAACCATCTTAAAATCTAGGAAACGGCCTACGACAAATTTCTTAGTACCGGCATCCTCAGTTTTATATTTTCGGTCTAAAGATTCCCAAAGCCCTTTTGTTGTTTTCATCCCGGCATACACACTGTACAAGGAATCACTCAGCCCATTCAGCACATAATTCCTACATAGGAATTCAGAATGTTTCCAAGCATCGATCGCACTGATCACTTGGATATCAATCTCACCCTCCACGGGTACATGAGCATCTTCTTTAGAAACCTCGCAAGGTTCAACGTGGTCAAGTATAAAATTATTTTCTGTTGCCACCGTTTAAAATTCTGTCCACTGAATTTTTCAGGTTTTTCTGCAAGCAGGATTGACATGGCTCACATGTCCAACAGATTATCTAGCCACAGAGGCAGCAACACCTTGGACAGCCACATAGCGGCTGCCATATTAAGCCCAGAGGCTGAAGCAAGTTGGCCAGCCGAAGAGGCTGCCACTGCACTTTGGCCAGCCACGGGGGCTGCCACAATATTCTGGCCAGCCGAAGAGGCTGCCATAGCAATTTGGCCAGCCACAGGGGCTGCCACAACATCTACTGTGTTTGGACTGTTTTCCATATCCACAGAGTTGAATTTTGTTTTAAGACTATTACAACTTCTTTGGTTACTGTGTTCTTACAATGGACTTTGAACAAACAGTAAGCTGAACAGAATGATACAACTAACGAAAGTGATACAATAACAGAATAGCAACAGGACAGTACAAAGACAGAGAACAATAAGTAAAACAGTCGACAGTAAAACACCAGCACGAAAGCAGCGCGAACTGAGAAAATTCCGAGGCTTGTTGATGCGGCAACAATCTCCTTAAAACAAATTCGTCCCTACCGATTGGTTGGGCAGTAGAACGTGAGACGTCTGTTTCCCAGGATGCAACGGAAAATAGACGAAAATTGGGCACCACCAAATTCGACTGCAACGAACAACTGAAGTGTTTGAACTCTCCTAACAAGAACTTGTTTTTCTGTATAAAACTAAGGAAAACGAAAATACACTTCCACTATTTTAAAGAAATTAACATGCCAATTAATCACATGAGTGGGAGACCTTCTATTGCTTGTAACCACCAAGACATGCAAAAATGGCTGGGCCAGGCCCCGCACAATTTGGTCCGGCATTCGTGTACGCAGGACACGCGAGCCAAGCTTGATTCGGATTTGATTTGCACCCCCCCCCCCCGCGCACGTAGAGAGAGCCTCTATCCTTGTAACTCTTACCCATCTACATATGAACAATCATATATAAGCACAATTTTCCTCTATAGCTTTCCCATATGAGACAAGCTAACTTCTCTTGTTTTTCCAACACCAATGGGTGAACTTTGAGCAACAATTTCTCATTCACCAAGCACCATTATAGCATATGAATATACCATTTCGAAGTACTCACGGAGGAGTATCCGAATCATTCAATAACAACCACTAACACGAAGTGGACCATGCTTAAAATTGAGCCTCAAAATGCTTACTTATAAGCATTTTTCCAACACACACAGGTCAACCTTGACATCCTCGAGGTTTAAAGTAATTTTTATATTTTGACGTTCTTGATCATAACATAATATTATAATAAAAAATTAGGATCCTTAATTATTACAATAATTATAAACTATATTTAAAAAAAAAAAATCATAGAGGAGAGCCCAAGCCCACCTATAGAATCATAGAAGCTCATTTTTGGGACTGTTTTATAATTCCACATAATATCACTACTGATACATACATACTATATTTGAATAGAAAACACTCAAAATAGTGAACACTATATATTAAAAAAATTTCCCAAAATTATTGATTTGGCATTGCAGCATGCTTTGATTATAAAACGTTGATTAATTAAAGAATGAGTTTTTTTTTTAAATCGTTGGAAATCTCACCACCAAACCATTCATTCTGGACTTAAGAGGACCAGGTAAAACCTATGATTATCTCAGACTCTTACAAGAAACTCAACTTAACAACTAACAAATCCTATCCCTAAAAATCAAGAAACGTGCTCTCTATATAAAAAAAAATTACAAATCTTGAGTAACGTCCAGTATCGCAAACTAAGCCAACAAAAGGCCTCACAAAACGCATTTCATATCTATCTGCTTTACCAGCATTCATTCATCTCTTGGATAAACTCTTTGTCATCTTTCTCTTTCTTTAATCTCCTTTTTTTATTTAAACTCATCTTCTTTTTTTTTCTATTTCTTTAATCTCTTTAATTTTAATTTTTTCTCTCTAATTAATATGGTAGAAGATAATTCTAATATTGGCACTAATCAAACAGATGCCTCCACCATTAATTCTGAATCTAGAAAGAAAGATTCAAACTTTTGTCTTCTTTTCAAATTTTACAAATTATTATTCACAAAATGGCATAATAAAAAGAAAAATCAAGAATAAAACACGAAAAAGCCAAGGACAGCAACTCAGTACACCCCCATAAGGTACACATTTATATATTTTTTTCTTTTTATATGTTCATAAAGATTAGGATTTCTTTTAAGAAAATTTGTTGGATTTTTTTTTTTTACAGAATTAATTGATTTCTCTTTTTTAGTTTGACATGCATTCCAAAATTTTGTTTATTTTTTTCACCCATAAAAAAAAATAATAATCTTACGTCCGCCTCAATTCACCACCTTTATTTTATGAGAATTGTTGAAAAATCAGTAAAATAATAATTAATTTACAAAAAAAAAAAGTTATTTTATTTTATTTTTTATCATTTTTCTAATTAGGGTTTCTTGCATGCTTGATGATTATCAAAACTGTCATTTTAGGGCACAGAGGATATCCAAGAAGGAAAAGAAAGAGTCGACAGCTTTAGATACAACATCGATGTAATCGGAGGAAAGACTCCGATGTCTCCCGGCGGTTTCTCCAAAAGTCGGAGCGTCGATCACGGCGGCTTTCCTTTTTTACCCTCTCGTCTCTCAAGAAGCAGCAGCCGAAGGAGCCCCTCTCCTTTCTCAAGAAGCGCCAGCCGAATAAGCCCTTCATCACCAATAACACCACCATCATGTTTATATAGAAGCATGAGTGGCTATGCAGGTGCCTCTCCGGCGCTTTCGCCAAATGCGAGCCGGAGGAGCACCACTCCGATCATGTTTTCCAACTCAACTGGGATGACTGTAAAGCCTCCGGCTTTGGAGAAGAAGCTTGAGTGCACACTTGAGGAATTGTGCTTTGGTTGCACCAAGAAGATGAAGATCACAAGACATGCCGTTACAAGCTCCGGGTTTGTTTTTTTTTAACCTAATTTTTCTCTTTCATTTCTTTCAAATTCAAACTCATTATTCATGTATTGTGTTTTCAATATTCTAGTAATATAAAAATGGAAAAAAAAAAAAAAATTATTAAACTGAATAATACTGAGCAGCAAGTTACATGACACTTCTTGAACACACATATATAAATATATATAATACACGCAAAATTTCCAAATAAGAATGTCATGAATTTTTTTTTACCGTGTCAATTTCATGATATTACTAGGATAAGAATAAATTAAACAAGAAGAAAAATATATGTTTTTTTTTTGTCGTTTTGTTTTGGTTCTTAATATAATAAAATTAGTGACTTCACATTATACATATATGATCTAATGAGAGATCATTATACATATATGATCTAATGAGAGATCTATTAACTTATTAAGTTAAGAGACACATTAAAAGACCGAAAAAACACATATTTCAATATATTAAAAGATAAATAATATTGAATTGAAATATGTGATTTCTTAATCTTTTAGTGTGTCATATATATTATAATAAGTGATCATTTAATTTATTAAGTTAAGAATCACATTAAAATATTATAACCGATGCACAAAATTTCTGTTATAAAGAATGTCTTAAGAATGTCTTGATGTAGGCTGTTATAATAGAAGTGTAGAGGTTTGTTTGATATGTTGTGCGGATATTATTGGTTCCGACAGGCAATTAGTTCAAGTGGAGGTGCTATCAATAAAAGTGAAGCCAGGATGGAAGAAAGGAACAAAGATTACATTTGTAGGCAAAGGAAATGAGGCACCGGGGACTCAACCGGCTGATGTAATCTTTGTGATTTCGGAGAAACGCCACCATTTGTTCAGGAGAGACGGCGACGATCTTGAACTGGCGGTGGAAATTCCCTTAGTAAAAGCTCTTACCGGCTGCACAATCACAGTCCCTCTCCTCGGCGGAGAGAAGATGGACTTGTCGATCGACGACGACGAGATCATTTACCCTGGATATGAAAAGATGATTGAAGGGCAAGGCATGCCAATAAAAGATCAACAAGGAGCAAGAGGGAATTTGAAGTTGCTGTTCATGGTTGAGTTCCCATCTGAACTAACAGATGAAGAACGATCAAATGTTCGTAGTATTTTAGAGGATTGTTGTTGATCATCAATCATCAATTTGTTAAGTTCTTTTTTAATTGTAGGGGAATTTGAGGATTTACATGCAACTGTGTTTTGTTCTATAAATGTTTAGGTCACCGCCGTTTACGTTTAAGTCATTTGATTATTCTACGTCATTGTGAAAAATAAAGGAGGCGGATTTGAAAATGACTGATTTTGTCGTTACCCAAATGAGACTAGCAAATTATAATTATCGCTACAAATCTTTTCGATATATACCCTTTGATTTTAATAGGTATAAAATAAAATTAGATTCTTCATTAATTTATATGACATATTTTAATAATTTCTCTCCGCCACTGGTCAGTTTTTCTCTGGCATTCATCTGCATCATTCAAGCAGTGAATCTCCAGAAAATTTATGGTTTCAGGCTGCTAAGAGTTCAATCTATCCAATAAAGAGACTATTGGCTTCTTGAAATACACATGGTTTATTATAAAATAAACCAAAACTTAGCACCAATTTTTATGGTAAGAAAGCTAGCTACTTAACGAAAAATTCTACTATACTTGTGCAACTATTCAATAATATCTTTGTCATACGTGCTAAAATAATAATAAACAACTAAATAAATTATAGTTATAAGATTTAACTGAAATGCATACCAAATCAATAGTTGTTAGTTGGACAGAATAGATCAGTTTTGACCATTTTTAAGGTGCAATCCTCATTAAAACTAGTAGCTATACTTTAGGCACCCAAAAAGTAGCTAATTCGGTTCCAATACCAGAAAGTAAAATGGTATCTCTAAATATAAGCGAAGACAAATACAAATATATCAGCAAATTTTAACTGTACTTCCATTTTTTGAAACCAATCAAATCTTATTCAAACTGTGATTATACAGACGGGGAAAATTACTCCACAATGGTTTAGAGTACATAAAATTACAAAGAGAAGAAATGCAGAAAAAAGAACTTACAGTAAAGACAGAAACACGGAGTCATCTCCTTACGCCTTAGACCATCCCAGCAGGGCACGGATTATGCCAAGTAGACTACCAGATAACAGAGCTTTCAGCAATCTTAGCTTGTCCTTTGTGTATGGCGGGTATCTCACAGGCACATCACCAATAAGACCTCGGGATAGAACTGCTTTTTTATGACTAAAAGCGTCAAAAGAGAATTTCCCATGATATGCTCCCGTCCCACTCTCCTGGACTCCTCCAAATGGCAGAGTATGTACAGAAAGCTGCATAAGACGATTACTTCTAATGTCATTTTCCCAAAGATTTCATAAACTAGAACCCGATTTCACGTTTGAAAAAGTCAATGTCGCTAAAGATATTCAATGTAACAACATAAGACTTGCAACCCTTTTAAGTTGTAAGCTTAGTATTAGTAACATTCTAAAATTTAACAATTTCCGAGTAAAATTTTATACATGGGGATAATGCAAACAGAAAAAATATCATCATTATTATTAATGTCCTCAGCGGAATCTAGTAGTCACTTTTACCTTAATCACGGAGAATATCACAATATTATGTATACGTATATGAGTGAAAGTGATAATGCATGATGGTTTATGAAACTAGATTCGAAAGTCAGGTATAATTACATGTACAGCAGTGTCATTGATAACCAAACCCCCTGCAGAGACGTTTTCCACAAACTGCTGCTTGAGCTTCTTGTTGTTGGTGAATAGATAAGCTGCAAGTGGCTTTGCTCCTGAGTTTATAATATCAAAACTATCCTCTATTTTGTCGACCTGTTCCGAAACCCAAAAAAAAAAAAGTAATGATAGATTCACACATAAAAACGCGCACACTGTTTAAACTAATCTTTCAACAATCAAAGAATTATCTTTTCGATATTGGTGCAACAGTTAGTCTCGTATTTGGTTTGAAGAGCAAAGAACCATAACTGTGGGGGCAGTCTAAGATCAATCACATTGCTTTATATTTCTCAAGAGAAGAATGCAAAAGAAAAGATTGGAGAGCTTGCAGAAATGATCGATAGATAGATAGATAGAGGGGGGGGAGAGAGAGAGAGAAGGCCACTACTATATAATATGCTTAGTCCCTACCATTATGATAGGAAGCAGAGGGCCAAATATCTCTTCACTCATGATCTCAGAGTCTCGTGGGACATCTAGCAAGAGGGTGGGAGCAATCCTTCTGCCATTTAAGAAAAGACTAATGTTATAACAAGAGAACAAGCATATAAAAGAGAACAAGCATATACACAGTGGAACTCACAGTTTGTTTTTGTCCCTTTCGCCTCCATGAACAATTTTTCCAGAAACCTTGCCGTCGTCTAAGAGTTTTGACAGGCGAGCGAAGTGGTTGGAGTTCACGATGCGAGACAAGTCTTTTGATTCCAATGGATTCTTCCCGTAAAAATTCTCCAATTCATTTTTCAGACACTCCACCTGCAGAACAAAGGCGTCAGCGTCAGTGGAGAATAAATACATAGATTGAGAATAGTCTCAAGTATGAGCAACCTTACCAGCTTTGGAGCGTAATCTTTATTCGTTATAAGGTAATCAGGAGAAATGCATGCTTGTCCGTTATTACAACCCCACTTGCCCATAATCATCCGCCTACATGCAACCTTTGAAATACAGGAAAATATATGGCAGCATTTCAGACTCAATGACGGCAGACAAGGTGGAATTAGCAGCGAGTAAATGAACATGGAATATAGACTTTTCTGACTACACGGAGAAGAGAAAGTTCTATACTTTTAAATTGATGCCCGAATCAAAAACAACTGGAGATTTTCCCCCAAGTTCCAAAAGAACTGGTGTTAGATGCTTTGCAGCTGCAGCCATCACAATGCGTGCAACTCTTGAATTGCCTACATTCAATAATTTTTATTTAACACATAATATCCATGGTTAAGTATGAAAATATGCAGTTTAATGTCAAACCCAAAAGCACCAATCTTTTTTTTTTTCTAGCTGAAGCAGCTTCCTCCACTCAATGGTTAAATATACGAAACAATAGGGCAAAACTGTAGTTGTCCCATATTTTCCTCTTCAATGAGAGGTCATTTGAATGTACAATTGCCCAAATTTAAAAGACCACCACAATAGAATGATGGATTCCTTCTAAGAAATCATAATAGCATAATGAATTTCCACTAGAATCCTCTTTTCGGAATATTTTCCTCTCCTTGGTTTAGTTAACATATTCAAACCCATGGCAATTCGACACCCCACTAGTGAGAGATGCTAGTCTGTCATTTTATGTTCGAACCATTTCCTAATTGACTAATTCTATATGTGCATTCAAGAAGTGTAGAGTAAGAAAATTGGAAATTTTGAAGTGGGCCCTAAATTCCTATTTCCTGACTATTCAGTGTTGAAGGATTTGACTAAAATATTATTCTAACTATTTCAACCTTGAGCAATGAAAAATTCCCCATCTCTTCGCATCAAAACACATGCTACCATAATAACAAAGAAATAAGAGATTATGATCCACATTAAGAGAGGAGCTTAAGACATGCTAGAAGAAATGTAAATAAAAGATTGAGAATAAGAACCTGTATAACATATTTTATCCCACTTTTGATCCAGCAGAGCAGACGTTTCAGCAACAGCCCCTTCAACAACCCTTATGGAAGACAAATCCATATATTCCCCAACTAGTTTTGCAAGCAATGAAGATGAGGCTGGAGCAATTTCAGATGGCTTTAGAACAAGGGGATTACCAGCTGCAATAGCCCCAACAACCGGATTGAGAGACAACACTGGGAAAGAGTTGAAAATTGTAGTTATTATTTTAAAAAAAAACAAACAAACAAACAAAGACATCGTATCTCATATAAATACAGTAATGGTCATCATTAAAATATGTAATCAATCAAACAAATTCACCAGGATGTCTAACATACAGAAAGGATAGTTCCATGCAGAGATGATTAAAACAACACCAAGTGGTTCTGGCACTATTTCAGCAGATGAAGGAAAAGTTGTAATTGAGGTTTTAGCCTGCAATATGAGCAAAATGTTGAGTTAAACTCAATTCGATTACTGTCAATATCAGTCACAATATGAATATCCATATAAATAGGAGGTTCTGAACAAATTGCCTTCTCTGGCGTCATCCAGTGTTTTAGTTCCTTGAGTGTCGTTGTGATTGAACTCTTCAACAGACCTACCTGCACAGCAAATCCTACCAATCAACTCTAGAGGATAACGAAGTATAGTATGCATCATATAGAACTTCCATGCAACAATGGGAAGCTCCAGGACAGTTGCCTGCAAAGCTTAACTATCAAGTTTACCAAAAACCAAAGAAAGTTCCAGGATGACCCACCCCACCCACATGTAACCTTCAACCAAAAAGGAATTAAACTGCAATAAAACTGGTTACAGTGCAACAACAACAATTGCTGAGTATTAGCACTCGGGCTCAGGTTAATTGGCTATTCACTTGTTTTTTTTATCTTTGACTCCAATGTCTGTTGCAAGCTTATCAACATAAACCCATGGGCACAGGGTTGAATAGGGTAAGGTGTTCCAACATGTAGCAAAGTTTACGGCAGTAACTTTTTTTTTAATCAAAAGTTATTCAAATCAGTGATTCTCTAATTTCTCACATTTATGAACATCCTGATTCCGAACTATAAATGCCATAATTCCTAATTTATATCAATTTTTGGAATTATTCGACTCTTGTACGTATATTACCTCTCAGCTCTCAATTTTTAAGTTCATATTCCAGTCATCTACATATTGCCCTATATATTTTCCAAATTAGTTGGGCATGCCTCTTAATTGAGTAACTACAATAACTTAACTGACCCCGATAAATGAATTTCCCCAAGACAAATATACCTCAATGTTCAGAATTGGACACAAATACATGAGCATAAACAGAGCTCAGCTGTCTGAAGAATTTTCTTCATCAATAAGAGAACCTATCAACCTATCAGCAACAATAGAAAAATGTGCCAACCCAAGGAAGATTTCTTACAACAGATATGTGCCACCAGGCAGGATTTTACAAAGTTTCCAAGTAAAAATTGATTCAACACATGATTTCGGGTCAACATGTTCAGATATTTTGAAGACAACCCAATAAAATTGCAAAACCTTACCAGAACCAAGTAGGTGTGTCATTAATGCTACAGCAATCTACTCATAAAAAATTTCACAAAAAGAACCCCAAACATTTCAATTTTACAGTTTACAGTATGATTTCTAACAAACTTGTGGTACTTTAACATTAATGACATCGATATTCAGGTGCAAAGCAAAAAAGAGCACAAAAGAATTAATGATAACAGAATATCCGACAGTAAAAGAAATCAAACATGTGGATGTGGTTGAGGTTTTTCATTTATATCAACTCTAAATTCCACAATCCTACATCAGATAACAAAGCCTTCATTTAACCAATAAAAAAATCAACCATTAATGTTTTCCAGTAATTGATCTAAAGAATTAATTCTAGACAAACGGGTATCTATAGCAGCAGCACCAATAATGAATCCCATCATAATAACAGTGATTAAATTATATGATAAAAAAGAATGTAGCACGGAATCAAAATCATATACAAATAGACATTCATATTATGTGAAATTTCAAAATTGTACCAAAAAATAATACCACTCCAGTCTCCAATTTAGGACCACATCACTTACTAATTTCCACTTAAAGCATTATTACGCACATATAACACGAACCTAAACACATGTAAAACCCCATCCTAAGCAAGAGTGTCGTTGAAATTTCCCCGTCTCAAAACTGAATCATCAATCATCCAATTCCAGAAACAAAAATAATAATCATAAACATATAGCAGACAAATTTCATTAAATTGCATATAATTCATAGTGTATGCAGATGAAATTATCATTTAATAATCAACTCGATCAAATAATAATAATGATGATGATAAAGAAGAAAAAGAAAAAGAAAAAGAAACAGCAGCTTGAAATGTGTGAAAACGAGATTAGAAGAACAGATTCGACGTCGTATTAACAAAGAAAAAGCAGCGGAAGAGTGTGTAACTAACGACCTCATAAATGGAGGATTCAAATTCCGGCTTATCTATATCTTCGCGAAGAGCGTTGACGATGTCCGGCTCGCGTTCGTTAAGCATCTTCATCAAACTCTTCAACTGAGACACTCTCCATTCGTAACTCTTCGTTTTTCCCGTCGCAAAAGTTTCTCTCAGTTCCTTCATCAGCAAGCTCGCCGCCTCCGCATCGAACACCTCCTCCTTCTTCGCCGTCGTCGTCGTCGTCTCCTCCTCACTCCTCATTGCAAAACACAGACAAAGAGAAGAAAAAAACAGATGGATTTGGATTCCGTTTTTGCCTCGGCTACCCCCTACACGTCTTATATAATAATAATAATAATAATTATTATTATTATAATTATTATTATTATTATTATATTATTATTATTATTATTATTATTATTTACCGCTACAAGTAATTGAATTAATAAAATAATAAATATGATGATATTTGGATTTACCGTCGTTTTCATAAGGGGAGCTATCAAACAAGAGAACGAGTCGTGTGGGACAATTATATGGATGACGTGATATAATAATTCACTGATGATTTGATAAAATAAATATATTAATATTTGGATTTGTCGGCGTTTCCATAATAGAAGTTACCAAACAAGAGAAAGAGTCGTGTGGGATAATTATATGAATGACGTGATATAATAATTCATTGATAATTTGATAAATATACATGATGATTTAATAAATGAGTTATCTTTTATTAATTATTTGGTAAATGTACTATAGATTCGTGACTCACGGAGATCTTTGGTTTTTGATGAGAGTGTTTTGACTGCTTATTATGTTATGTGGCACATATTGTTCACATTATACCATGTAGTGTGGTGTTGCGGGTGACATCATTTTGCTGCTTTTCTGTAGGCTGTGGTGCTAAAATGGGATTCATCAGGGTTAAGGAAGTGATTATGTGTCATTCATATAATAATTTAATAATATATTATTATGTATGTTAAATAATTAAATAAAAATGATAATTTTATTTTATATAATTTATATATATATTATAATTATTATTTGGTGATTTTACATCACTCATATAATAATAGTACTAGCATCCCT
>SKCR01054965.1:0-29258 GCA_019454045.1 Zanthoxylum bungeanum | reverse complement strand
AAGCAATTTCTTTCTCTCCCCAAAATTCTCTGATAAAGGTCTACAAAGCTCGCATGGAACAAATGAGAATTCTGACGATCCATGGTATTCCTAATGACATTCGTTGGGTAATCGAAGCACGGGTCCAATTAGAAGGTGAGTATTCTGATTCTTGTAATTCTTATTTGCCTGGTTTTGGAAAAAGCACCTATGCAAAGAAACGTAGAGCTAAGCAAATGAGTGTTTGTTACAAATGTGCATGCTGAAATTGCAATACCCGTTGTCATTCTTTAGGAATGGTTTTTGATAATCGTGAAGATAAAATTAAATTCATTAGGGATAGCTTGAGTAAGGAGTCTTTAGATGATATATCTTCGACTCTTGAGACACATCCCATTGGATATGTTCATATAGCCATTCGTAAAATACATACACAATTCCGAAAAGAAAGACAACAATTAAGTCTCGGGAATCTGACTCTAAAAGACCCTGTTTGCCAATTTGTAAGAAAATTGGATGAGAAGCTTGTCTCTGACGCTTAGACGTCATTCAAGCCGTTACATTATTGTAAATATTATATCTCTTTGTCTTTTCTTAATAATTATGATTTGTTTTGTTATTTTCTCTGACAGGATCCAAACTACCTTTTGACCTTTCACGATTTACTATTTTGCCACTAATCATCTTTTGGAAGATACTTGTGCAATTATTACTTACCCTTTTCAGGTTCTATAAATTCAACTCATCATTGCACCTTTGAAGGCATCCAGATAAAAATGGAAGCTACTTCAAGAAGACGGGTTGAAAACATCTGTGTGTTTTGTGGTACCAGTGTTGGTGTTAAACCAGAATACGTAACAGTGGCACATGAATTGGGTCGAGACATTGCTGCAAGGAATATGCACTTAGTATATGGCGGTGGCAATCTTGGACTAATGGGGATCATTTCAAAGGCTTTACAGGATGGAGGCAACCAAGTTCTGGGAATCATCCCAAAACCATTGGTAGAGGCGAATCTTATTGGATCATCAAATAGTGAAGAACTAATTGTGCCAGGTATGTCTGAACGACTGGTAGAGATGATTAACCGTGCTGATGCTTTTATTGCTTTGCCAGGAGGCGTGGGCATGATGGAGGAAAGTTTTACAGTACTATCTTGGGCAAACTTGAACATACACCAGAAACCGATTAGACTGTACAATGTTGATGGATTTTATGATTTTCTTTGTGTGTTTCTTGATGATGCCCAGAGAAATGGGTTCGTGTCAAAGCCTGTAAAAGAACTCCTCTTTACTGCCAGAACTGTCCCAGATTTAATTGACCAAATCTTAGCATTTGAACCTCAAATTGACCTCATTCTTTCCAAGATAAACTGGTCCGATAATGATCGTGGTAAGAGGCGTCGGATAAATCTGGATCTTAACCTTTAACTTTTCATTTAGATGTAGAATTTCAGCTAACCAGGTACGGTTTTCTAAACTCTTCTTCTACTGTTTAGGACAATGGGGACAATGTCTCATTTAGGTTTGGGGGAGGAGAATAGTTAAATTGTATCTTGTTTTATTATTTTATTTTTTGTCAAAATTTTCGAAAAAGCCAAAAAAAAATTTAAAAATTTTACAAAAAACCAAAAAAAATATTTTGTATTTTTGTGTTTTTATTTGATTAATCAGGTGAAATTAGTGTGAGATAGCTGTGTAAGGAATTTCCATTCCTGAGACGTGTCTCAACCTATTTCGGAACAAGTTAATTTTTGTTTATTTCCTTTTAAATTATTTAATTTGTGAATTCTCCATAAAACTGACTAAAATGAATCTTCATATGCTCAGTAGACATGTATTATCAGCATACATGGTAACATACAAACATGAGCTGTAATTGAAAAGTTTGAAATATTTAGTGCTCTAGTTTAATTGGAGGAAGAATCTATAAAAAGCGATGGAGTAAAAAAAAAACCGTCTGAGATCCGAGTTATTAAGTCTGTAAGAGTGTTTTAACACCTAGTGCCCTAAAACCAACTGGTTTGGGAGTCACTGGAACAAAGCTACTACATGGAACAAAGATGTTGCAAATATATATATATATATATATATATATCTGAAGTCTGAGTAATTAAGTCTGTAGGGGTGTCTTAACACCTAGTGCCCTGAAGCCACATGGTTTGAGAGTCACTGACCCAAAGCTCGCTACATAGATGGAAGATATTGTATATAAATAAAAAAAAATAAAAATTCAAGAAAAATAAATCAGAAAAATCAAAAAAAAAAATTTATTCCATTTCTTAAAAAAAATGTGAATTCTGATATAACTTTAGGACAAAAATATTACTCTCTTTTCAACTGCACTTGTGACTATTGCGGGCAAAATGAGTTGATTAATATTTTATTGGCTGTGTATATGGAGAATGGTAAAAATAATCGGAGAATTTACTTATTCAGTAATTTAGAAAGAAACAAAACAATTATTGACTTATATAAGAAGTTTCACCCGTTTAGTCACTAACTTTTTTATTCTCTTTTCTCTTGTCTTTTTGCTTTTGTGTGCATTACTTTTATTATATTGTTACTTTTGTAAAACGTTTGTGGGTATCGTTGATGTAAGCCCTCACCAGACTACAACTCGTCCACTAGGGACACCTAGGGGTTTAAAGGCTTGTTGCATACGCTAAATGCAACCGTGATCCCTACGAAAGTGGCTTTGTTTAATTTTAATTGTTTCTTGTATTTTATTTCGTTGTTTTGCTCGAGGACAAGTAAAATGTTAGGTTTGGGGGTGTGATGAGCGTAAAATATATCAATATTTACCGCTGCTTTTACTTAATATTTTGTTTAGTTTCTCGAGTTTGATAAACATTTTGATGTGTTTTAGTTTATTTTGCAGATAAAATAATATTGGGACTCAATTAAATCATTTAGGACGAAATTTGGGTCAAATAAAGGAAAAAATTGGACTTGACATATTAATTTTGGAGATTGGAACTTGGAAGGGCGTTCTAACGAAGTGCAGTTTCGGAAATTCTAGTTTTTGCAATTGTCGTATATTGAGCATAACTTCTTACTCTGATATCGAATTGAGCTGATTCAAGTTCCAAATTAAAGAAGACTCCAAGATGGACAACTTTGAAGAACAAAATAATTTCAAATTCTGAAGATTTCATGACCGAATTGATGAAACATCCACAAGTGTGTTATATGTAATTATTAAAGTCATTTTCAAAGAAAATAAATAAATAAATAAATAAAAATAGTCAAACTCCCACCAAACAGCATAGAAATTAGTGTAGCAATTAGTGGAGCAATTAATAATGGATTTGGTGGAGCAATTAGTGGAGCAATTAATAATGGATTTGGTGGATGATTTGATGGGGGCAAAATTTTGCCTATAATACCAAGCCATTTCATTTGTAAATTCATACTTTCTTCTAAGGAATTCCTTAAGAATACTAAGAAGATTATATCTTGTTTGTTTATTTATAGCTTTCAGTAATTAATTTCAGCTTTTGCACTTTCTTTTCTTTACTTTCTGCAATTTACTTTTACACACAATACTTTTCTTTCTTTAATTTTCAGTTCTTACTTTTCATTAATGATGATGTAACTCCCCCTTGCTGGGGTAAAAGGTAAAACTTTTATTATTAATATTTAGATTAATCTCCCTTAATTATAATATATAAACTAGTTAAAACCTGACTTAACGAGGATACCGCCATATTGGTCGGTTGGTAATTATTAAAATTGGTTTTAACCTGACTAAACTGGATACCGCCTGATTGGTCGGTTGGTAATTAATTATTAATTTGACTTAATCTGGATACCGCCTATATGGCTGGTTGGTAATTATCATGCAAAGTTAATATATTATATTAAGGGAGATATCTAAAATAGAAGTAATAAAAGTGGATCCTTTTACCTCAGTATTTTCTTTTATTGTACTTTTACTTTATTTACTTTTCAGCAATTCACTTTCAGCATTTACTTTTCAGCAATTTACTTTCAGTAATTACTTTCAGTATTTACTTTTCAGCAATTTACTTTTCAGCATTTACTTTTCAGCATTTAATTTTCAGTATTTAATTTCAGCATTTACTTTCCGTCATTTACTTTTCAGCGATTTACTTTTCAGCATTTACTTTATGTTTTTTATTTTATTTAATTTTTTACTACCCGTAAATATGTGTCGTAACTAAGTCAGTTGTCTGAGGTTTTGATGAAGTCCAATATAACCGGTTTATAAGGGGTTAAATTACGGTTTGGGTAATATAAAGGTTTATTTATTGAGCCTTAGTCTTAAAAAATCTTGTTAACTGACCATTAATAAGATTGATTTGGTAAACAATCATTCCATTAGATACTTGTTAACATTTAACTTCATAAATTGATAACAAAAGGTTTTAAGTCATTGACCGGCGTAATCACACGCGTATAATGCAAGCGCACGTATCGTTCAAGTAGTATAAAAGTATCGATCCCACGAGGACTTAAAACCTTTTGTTATCAATTTATGAAGTTAAATGTTTACAAGTATCTAATGGATTGATTGTTTGATTGGGTGGTGACTTTAAAATTAAAACAAGTAAATAAAATTGCTTGAAAGTAGATTGAAGAAAATTCAAATTTATAAAACTATCGAGGGTTGTGAATCCTTCCAATATCTTTTTAAAAGATGATGTGGTTATTTTAAGTTTGTGTAATATATTGGTTTATTAACCTGGAACACGAAATTATGTAAAAGCCTCTTCTGATGGTCAAATACAAATACCCAGTATAACCCAATTAATCATATTCCTATGTTAACCAAGTTATCTGAATTCATTAAGATTAATTTCTAATTATTGCTACCCCCGCCCGACAGGTATATTCTTATCCTGTAAGGAAATCTATTAAAGGGTTATCTATTCTCAAGGAATATCGTGGGCTATGAAGTTTAAAGTCTTAAACCTAAAATCCATTTTCCAAGTTCATTTTAAGTTTACCGAATCAATCTTATTAATGGCATGTTAACAAGATGCATTAAGACTAAGGCTCAATAAATAAACTTTTATATTACACAAACCGTAATTTAACCCCTTATAAACCGGTGATATTGGACTTCATCACAATCCCAGATAACTGGCTT
This sequence comes from Zanthoxylum bungeanum, assembly GCA_019454045.1. NCBI lineage: Eukaryota > Viridiplantae > Streptophyta > Magnoliopsida > Sapindales > Rutaceae > Zanthoxylum > Zanthoxylum bungeanum. Next base: position 24,164 of record SKCR01054965.1, on the reverse strand, counting down.
AGTTACGACACATATTTACGGGTAGTAAAAACTTAAATAAAATAAAAGACATAAAGTAAAATGCCGAAAAGTAAATTGCTGAAAAATAAATGACGGAAAGTAAATGCTGAAATTAAATACTGAAAATTAAATGCTGAAAAGTAAATGCTGAAAGTAAATTGCTGAAAAGTAAATGCTGAAAGTAAATTACTGAAAGTAAATTGCTGAAAAGTAAATACTGAAAGTAAATTACTGAAAAGTAAATAAAGTGAAAGTACAATAAAATAAAATATTTAGGTAAAAGGATCCACTTTTTTACTTCTATTTTAGATATCTCCCTTAATATAATATATTAATTTTGCATGATAATTACCAACCAGCCATATAGGCGGTATCCAGATTAAGTCAAATTAATAATTAATTACCAACCGACCAATCAGGCGGTATCCAGTGTAGTCAGGTTAAAACCAATTTAAATAATTACAACTGACCAATATGACGGTATCCTCGTTAAGTCAGGTTTTAACTAGTTTATATATTATAATTAAGAGATATTAATCTAAATATTAGTAATAAAATTTTTACCTTTTACCTCAGCAAGGGGGAGTTACCTCCTTAGTGAAATGTAAAAACTGAAAATTAAAGAAAGAAAAGTATTGTGCGTAAAAGTAAATTGCAGAAAGTAAAAACTGAAAAGTAAAGAAAAGAATGTGCGAAAGCTGAAATTAATTACTGAAAGCTGTAAATAAACAAACAAGATACAATCTTCTTAGTATTCATAAGGAATTCCTTAGAAGAATGTATGACTTTACAAATGAAATGGCTTGGTATTTATAGGCAAAATTTTGCCCCCATCAAATCATCCACCAAATCCATTATTAATTGCTCCACTAATTGCTATCATGTTTGGTCGAAGTTTGACTATTTTTATTATTTATTTATTTATTTATTTATTTGGTTTGAAAATGATTTTAATAATTACACATAACACACTTCTAGATGTTTCATCAATTTCGGTAATGAAATCTTCATAATTCGAAATTATTTTGTTCTTCAAAGTTGTAGATCATTGAGTCTTATTTAATCTGGAACTTGAATCATCTCAATCCGATATCGAAGTAAGATATTATGCCCAAACTACGACAGATGCACAAAACTGGAATTTCCAAAACTGCACTTCGTTAAAACGCCCTTTCATGTTCCAATCTCCAAAATTAATATGTTGACCGGCGTAAACACACACGTATAACGCAAGCGCACGTATCATTCAAGTAGTATAAAAATATCGATCCAACGAGGACTAATAATATAATCTATTAATTTTATGAGGTCAAATGATTACTAGTATCTAACAGGTTGTTGGATTGATTTGAAATGGTGATGATTCTAATTTAAAAACAAGTAAATAAAATTGTTCGAAAGTAGATTTAAGAAATTCAATATTAAAAACTATCTAGGGTTGTGATTTCTTCCAATATCATTTTAAAGATGAAGTGGTTATTTTATGTTGTGTAATAAACCAGTTTACTAACCTGGAACACTAAATTATGCAAAAGCCTCTGTCGATGGTCAGACGCAAATACCCAGTTTAACCCAATTGAACCATATGTCTATGTCAACCAAATTATTTGGATTCATTAAGTTTAAGTTCCAATTATGGCTACCCCCGCCCGACAGGTATATGTCTATCCTGTAAGGAAATCTATTAAACGGTTATCTATCCTCAAGGAAGATCGTGGGCTATTAAATCTAAGGCTGAAACCTAAAATTTCTTGTCAAGTTTATTTTAGATTTACCACATCAATCTTATTAGTGGCCAATTAACAAGACGCATTAAGCTTAAGACTTAATAAGTAAACCTTAAATTACCTAAACTATAATTTAACCCCTTATAAATCGGTGATATTGGATTTCATCATAACCCCAGATAAGTGGCTTAGTTACGACACATATTTACGAGTAGTAAAAAAAACTTAAATAAAATAAAAGACATAAAGTAAAATACTGAAAATTAATACTGAAAATGAAATGCTGAAAAGTAAATTGCTGAAAAGTAAATTGCTGAAAGTAAATTGCTGAAAAGTAATTACTGAAAAGTAAATTGCTGAAATTAAATTGCTGAAAGTAAATTGCTGAAAAGTAAATGCTGAAAAGTAAATTACTGAAAAGTAAATGCTGAAATTAAATTGCTGAAAAGTAAATAAAGTAAAAATACAATAAAAGAAAATGCTGAGGTAAAAAGATCCACTTTTATTACTTCTATTTTAGATATCTCCCTTAATATAATATATTAACTTTGCATGATAATTACCAACTAGCCATATAGGCGGTATCCAGATTAAGTCAATTAATAATTAATTACCAACCGACCAATCAGGCGGTATCCAGTTTAGTCAGGTTAAAAACCAATTTAAATAATTACCAACCGACAATATGGCGGTATCCTCGTTAAGTCAGGTTTTAACTAGTTTATATATTATAATTAAGGGAGATTAATCTAAATATTATATAAAAGTTTTAACCTTTTACCCCAGCAAAATGGAGTTACCTCCTCATTACTGAAAAGTAAAAACTGAAAATTAAAGAAAGAAAAGTACCGTGCGTAAAAGTAAATTACGGAAAGTAAAAACTGAAAAGTAAAGAAAAGAAAGTGCGAAAGCGGAAATTAATTACTGAAAGCTGTAAATAAACAAACAAGATACAATCTTCTTAGTATTCTTAAGGAATTCCTTAGAAGAAAGTATGAATTTTACAAATGAAATGGCTTGGTATTTGTAGGCAAAATTTTACCTCCATCAAATCATCCACCAAATCAATTATTAATTGCTCCACTAATTGCTCCACCAAATCCATTATTAATTGCTCCACTAATCTCTTATCATGTTTGGTGATGATTTGATAATTTTTATTATTTATTTATTAATTTATTTTTTTGCTTTGAAAATGATTGAAAGTGACTTTAATAATTACACACAACAAACTTCTGGATGGTTCATCAATTTCGGGCATGAAATCTTCAGAATTCGAAATTATTTTGTCTTTCAAAACTGTAGATCTTTGAGTCTTCTTAATCTAGAACTTGAATCAGCTCAATCTGATATAAGAGTAAAAAGTTATGCCCAAAATACGACAGATGCACAAAATTGGAATTTCCAAAACTGCACTTCGTTAAAACGCCCTTTCAAGTTTCCAATCTCCAAAATTAATATGTCAAGTCCAATTTTTGCCCTTATTTGACCCACATTTCGCCTAAATGATTCATTAAGTCCCAATATTATTTTATCTGCAAAATAAAATAAAACATATCAAAACGTTCATCAAACCCGAGAAACTAAACAAAATATTAAGTAAAAGAGGCGGAAAATATTGATATATTTTCCGCTCATCATATGTCAAGTCCAATATTTGCCCTTATTTGACCCATATTTTCATCCTAAATGATTTCATTGAGTCCCAATATTATTTTATCTGCAAAATAAACTAAACTATATCAAAACATTCATCAAACCCGAGAAACTAAACAAAATATTAAGTAAAAAGGGCGGTAAATATTGATATATTTTCCCGCTCATCACACCCCCAAACCTAACATTTTGCTAGTCCTCGAGTAAAACATTAAATAAAATACAAGAAATAATTAAAATTAAACTAAGCCACTTTCGTAGGGATCACGGTTGCATTTAGCGTATGCAACAAGCCTTTAAACCTCTAGGTGTCCCTAGTGGACGAGTTGTAGTCTCGTGAGGGTTTACAGCGACGATACCAACAAACGTCTTATAAAAGTAAAATGATAGTAAAACTAATGCACACAAAAGCAAAAAGACAAGAGAAAAGAGAATAAAAAAGTTAGTGACTAAACGAGTGAAACTTCTTATCTAAGTCAATAATTGTTTTGTTTCTTTCTAAATTACCGAATAAGTAAATTCTCCTATTATTTTTTCCATTCTCCATATACATAGCCAACAAAATATTAATCAACTCATTTTGCCCACAATAGTCATAAGTGTAGTTGAAAAGAGAGTAATATTTTTGTCCTAAAGTTATCTCAGAATTCACATCTTTTTTAAGCAATGGTATAATTTTTTCTGACTTTTTTCTTTGATTTTTTATTTTTTATTTATTTATATACAATATCATCCGTTTATGTAGCGAGTTTTGGGTCAGTGACTCGCAAACCAGTTGGCTTTAGGGCACTAGGTGTTAAGACACCCATACAGACTTAATTACTCAGACTTCAGATATATATATTTTTTGGCAACATCTTCGATCCATGTAACGAGCTTTGGGTCAGTGACTCCCAAACCAGTTGGTTTTAGGGCACTAGGTGTTAAGACACCCTTATAGACTTAATAACTCGGATCTCAGACGTTTTTTTGTTTATTTTTTTATACATTTTTTTTATCCCATCGCTTTTTAGATGCTTTCTCCGATTAAACTAGAGCATTGAATATTACAAACTTTTCAATTATAGCTCATGTCTGTATGTTACTATGTATGTTGATAATACCTGTCAAATGAACATATGAAGATTCATTTTAGTCAGTATTATAGAGAATTCACAAATTAAATAATTCAAAAGGAAATAAACAAAAATTAACTTGTTCCGAAATAGGTTGAGATACATCTCAGGAATGTAAATTCCTTACACAGCTATCTCACACTAATTTCACCAGATTAATAAAAAAAAAACACAAAAATATAAAATATTTTTTTGGTTTTTTGTAAAATTTGTCAATTTTTTTTTGTTGGCTTTTTCGAAAAATTTTGACTAAAAATAAAACAATAAAAATAAGATACAATTTAACTATTCTCCTCCCCCAAACCTAAATGAGACATTGTCCCCAATGTCTTAAACAATAGAAGAAGAGTTTAGAAAACCGTACCTGGTTAGCTGACTACATCTAACTGAAAAGTTAAATGTTAAGATCCAGATTTATCCGACGCCTCTTACCACGATCATTATCGGACCAGTTTATCTTGGAAAGAATGGGGTCAATTTGAGGTTCAAAGGCTAAGATTTGGTCAATTAAATCTGGGGAGTTCTGGCAGTAAGTAAAGTGGAGTTCTTTTACAGGCTTTGACACAAACCCATTTCTCCGGGCATCATCAAGAAACACACAAAGAAAATTATAAAATCCATTAACATTGTACAATCCAAGCAGTTTCTGGTGTACGTTCAAGTTTTCCCAAGATAGAACTATAAAAATTTCCTCCATCGTGCCCAAGCCTACTGGCAAAGCAATAAAAGCATCAGCACGGTTAATCATCTCCACCAGTCATTCAGACATACCTGGCACGATTAGTTCCTCGCCGTTTGATGATCTAATAAGATTCGCCTCCGCCAAGGTTTTTGGGATGATTCCCAAGACTTGACTGCCTCCATCCTGTACAACATTTGAACGATCCACATTAGTCGAAGATTGCCACCGCCATATACTAAGTGTATATTCCTTGCAGCAATGACTCGTCCCAATTCCTGTACTGCTGTTACGTATTCTGGTTTAACACCAACACTGGTACCGCAAAACACACATATATTTTCAACCCGTCTTCTTGAAGTAGCTTCCATTTTTATATGGATGCCTTCAAAGTACCTTCCAAAGGACGATTAGTGGAAAAATAGTAAATCGTGAAAGGTCAAAAAGTAATCTGGATCCTGTCGGAGAAAATAACAAAACAAATCATAATTATTAAGAAAAGACAAAGAGATATAATATTTACAATAATGTAACGGCTTGAATGACGTCAATGCGTCAAGGATAAGCTTCCCATCCAATTTTCTTATAAATTGGCAAACAAGGTCTTTTTGAGTCAAATTTCCGAGACTTAACTGTTGTCTTTCTTTTCGGAATTGTGTATGTATTTTTTGAATGACTATATGAACATATCCACTGGGATGCGTCTCAAGAGTCGAAGATATGTCATCTAAAGACTCCTTACTCAAGCCATCCGTAATGAATTTAATTTTATCTTCGCGATTATCAGATACCATTCCAAAAGAATGACAACGAGTATTGTAATTCCAGCGTGTACATTTGTAACAAACACCCATTTGCTTAGCTCTACGTTTCTTTACATAGGTGTGTTTTCTAAAACCAGGCAAATAAGAATTATAAGAATCAGAATACTCTCATGCTAATCGGACCCGTGCTTTGATTACCCAACGAATGTCATTAGGAATACCTTTGATCATCAGAAGTCTCATCCGTTCCAAGCGAGTTTTGTAGACTTTCATCAGAGAATTTTGAGGGAGAGAAAGAAATTGCTTGTGAAGATTTGCGAGAGCTTCTTCCATCCTGAAATGCGTCTTAACCTGCAAAAACTAAACACAAAAAAAATAAAACACACCACATCACAATATATACACAAATTGCTTGGGTTGCCTCCCAGCTAGCGCTAAGTTTAATGTCGTCAGCTAGACATGATTGCTCAAACGTTATGCTGGCTCTGAAAGTGTGACACTTTCTTTTTGTCGCTCAATTGATTCTCCCCAATAATTCTTGACACGCTGGCTGTTAACTTTGAATGTGTTGTTGTACTTGGGGTTTTATATCTCAACAACTCCGTATGGTAACACCTGAGTAATAACAAATGGACCTGACCACTTTGATTTCAGCTTTCCAGGAAAAAATTTTAGCCTTGAATCGTATAACAACACTTGCTGCCCTGGTTCTAATTGTTTGCGCACTATTTTTTTTTATCATGTCATCTCTTGGTCTTTTCTTTATACAGTTTGGCATTTTTATAAGCTTGTAGGCGAAATTCCTCCAATTCATTGAGTTGGTGAAGTCTTTTCTCTCCTACAGCTTGTGGATCAAGATTCAACTTCTTCAGTGCCTAGTACGCCTTAGGTTCAAGCTCAACTGGCAGATGACACGCTTTTCCATACACCATTTGATATGGGGACATACCAATAGGTGTCTTGTAAGCTGTCCGATAAGCCCATAATGTGTCATCTAGTTTTTCAGACCAGTCCTTCCTTGTTGATCCAACGGTTCTTTCCAAGATTAATTTGGTCTCCCTGTTTGAAACATCCACTTGCCCGTTTGACTGTGGATGATAGGCTGTGGAAACCTTATGAGTAAGTCCATATTTGGATAGGAGTGCAACGAAGTATCTGTTGCAGAAATGTGAGCCACCATCACTGATAATTGCCCGAGGTGTTCCGAAGCGAGTGAAAATATTCATTTTCAGGAACTTGATCACCACTTTTGAATCATTGGATGGCAGTGCAATTGCTTCAACCTATTTTGAGACGTAGTTTACAGCAACCAGTATGTACAGGTTTCCGAATGATAGAATAAAGGGTCCCATAAAATCAATACCCCATAGATCAAATATCTCAACTTCCAGAATATTTTGCAACGGTCCTTCATTTCTCCTTGAAATATTCCCCGCTCTTTGGCACCTGTCACATTGAAGAGCAAATAGATAAAATCTTTAAAAAGAGTGGGCCAGAACAAACCTAATTGTAGGACTTTTGCTGTAGTTTTATTCCCGCTGAAGTGTCCGCCATATGGTGATGAATGACAGTGTTGCAAAACACTATTGACCTCCTCATTTGGAACACGTCATCTCAATAATTGATCAGCACAACGTTTGAACAAGTACGGCTCATCCCAAACATAGTGCTTGACTTCTTTGAAGAATTTATTCCTTTTCTGAGTTGTCCATTCCAACAGCCATTTTCCAGAAACTATGTAGTTCACATAGTCAGCATACTAAGGGACTTCCTGCTATTTCATGGAAAATAACTATTCATCTGGAAAAGTTTCTTTGATTGTCAATTCTTTGCCAGCTGTTTCTCCATTCTCGAGCCTTGATAAATGATCTGCCTCCTGGTTTTCTATTCCTTTCCTATCTCTGATCTCCACGTCAAATTCTTGCAGAAGAAGTATCCAACGGATCAATCTGGGCTTGGCATCTTTCTTCGCGATCAGATACTTGATTGCTGAATGATCTGTGTAGACCACCACCTTGGGACCCAACATATATGATCAGAATTTTTCAAAAGCGAACACAACTGCAAGCAACTCATTTTTCAGTGATTGTGTAGTTTAGTTGAGCTTCATTCAGAGTTCTGCTGGAGTAGTAAATGGCATGTAAAATATTTGCTTTGCGTTATCCTAAAACTACACCTACAGCAAAATCACTACCATCACACATCACCTAAAATGGAAGGGTCCAGTCTGGTGCTACAATGATAGGAGCAGAAACAAGCTTATGTTTCAGGATCTCAAAAGCTTCCTAGCATTCTTTGGTGAAGTTGAAAGGCACATCTTTCTCCAAAGATTACACAGAGGTTTAGCAATCTTGGAAAAGTCTTGATAAATCTCCTGTAAAAACCTGCATGTCCAAGAAAGCTCCGAATCCCTTTTACAGATGTTGGTGGAGGTAATTTTTCAATTATCTCGATCTTGCTTTGTCTACCTCGATTCCCTTTGTGAGATCCGTTGTCCAAGAACAATGCCTTCCTGCACCATAAAATGACATTTCTCCAATTGAGTACCAAGTTTGTATCTTCGTACCTTTGTAACACATGTTCCAGATTTTACAAGCAGTGGTCAAAAGAATCTCAAACACAGAGAAGTCATCCATAAAAACCTCAATACTCTGTTCTAGCATTTTTGAGAAGATGGCCATCATGCAACGTTGGAATTGGAATATGGCAGGAGCATTACATAGTCCAAATGGCATTCTGCGGAAAGCAAAAGTACTATACGGACATGTAAATGCAGTTTTCTCCTGTTCTTCTGGGGCGATGGCAATCTGATTGTACCCCAAGTATCCTTCCAGAAAGAAATAGAACTCATGTCCCGCCAGTCTGTCTAGCATCTGATCAATAAATGGCAGTGGAAAATGATATTTCCTTGTTGCTTTGTTCAGCTTCCGGTAGTCCATGCATACTCTCTATCCAGTCACCGTTCTTGTTGGAATCAGCTCGCTGTTTTCATTTGTGACTACAGTAATTCCTCTTTTCTTTGGTACACACTGCATAAGACTCACCCAACTACTGTCTGAGATGGGGTAGATGATGCCAGCATCCAACCATTTGATGATTTCTTTCTTCACGACCTCCTTCATAATTGGAATTAATCTCCGTTGATGCTCCACTGTGGGTTGTACTCGTCAATCATCAGAATCTTGTGCATACAAAATGATGGACTAATGCCTCGAATGTCTGCTATAGTCCAGCCAATGGCTTTTTTGTGTTCTCGTAACACTCTCAGCAACTTTTCTTCTGCTCTAATGTTAGCGAAGATGAAATAATAACAGGTAATTCAGAAGAGTTTCCAATAAATGCATACCTGAGATGACTCGTTAATAGCTTCAGCTCCAGCTACGGTGGTTCTTCAATTGAGGGCTTGATTCGATCTTTCTTCGGAAGTTCCAGACTTTCCACTGGTGGTGTCGATTTGAATCGGAATGGCTTGTCAAGATAGTTAATACATTCCAGAATTCATCATCTAGCTCGCTATCAGTCATGTTAGTGATGCAAGCTTCAAGTTTGTCCGTGGGAACTGTATCAATATCATGAATGATACTATCAACAACATCAATTCTGAAACATTATTCCTCATTTTCTTCACTCGGGAATTTCATGGCTTTGAAAAAATTGAAGGTAACTTCTTGGTCCTGCACTTTCATAGTTAGTTCTTCGTTTTGCACATCAATCACAATTCGACCTGTAGCCAAGAATGGTCTCCCAAGGATGATAGGAACATCTTTGTCTTCTTCCATGTCAAGGATAATGAAATCAGCTGGGAGAATGAGTTTGTCGACTTTGACCAACACATCTTCAACGACACCTCTCAGAAATACGAGCCTTTGATCAGCAAGTTGCAGAGAGACTGAGGTAGGCATTGCTTCTCCGATTTATAGTTTCCTGTAAATAGAAAAAGGCATTAAATTAACACTTGCGCCTAAATCACATAAAGCCTTACCAATATAATGTTCTCCAATGGTGCAAGGAACTGTGAAACTGCCAGGATCTTTCAACTTCGGGGGAAGTTTCCTTTGAATGATGGCGCTGCATTCCTCCGTCAATGCTATTGTCTCGTAATCTCCCAATCTCCATTTTCGTGAAAGAATGTCTTTCATGAATTTGACATAGCTGGGTATTTCTTCCAAGGCTTCTGCAAATGAAGTCGTTGAGGAAAAGGTGGAGGTAAAGTGCTTATTTCTTGATCTTTTTCATTTGCTTCTTTTTCCTCCATCTGTGGAACTACATCTTTTGGAACTTCTTCAATGGTTGCCTTGATTCCAACATCTTTTTTGATTTCAGTACCGCTTTTCAAAGTAATGACTTGACAATGCTCCTTCCCTCGGTTCCTTGGATTTGATTCTGTGTTGTTGGGAAGCTTTCCTGGCGGTCTGTAACTCTGAGCATTGGCCAGTTGTCCCATTTGATTTTCCAGTACTTTAATAGAGGCTGGATGGCTTTGATTCAATGCTACTTGATTTTGAACCATAGCTGCTAAAGCATCGTATTTTGCTTCTTGCTTTTTCAACTGGGTCAGCACTTTTGTTATTCCTGGTTCTTTTTTATGCTCCTGGCTTTTATTTGGTTGTTGGAATCCAGGTGGTGGGTAGTTCTTTTGCCCTGAATTGTTGCTTTATGCAAAATTGGGGTGATTCCTCCACCATGGGTTATAGGTATTGGAATATTGATTGTTCCCCTGTCTGTTGAAATTGTTGACATAGTTCACTGTCTCTTCTTATTGGTTGTAAGATTCTGACTCAGGTACTCCTCCAAATGGTGAACTTGTGGATCCACCATTAACTTTCATGTTACGAGTTTCCAGATTTTTGTAAATCACATCCAGCTTGGAATTCAATGTTGGGTTGGCGCCAACTTCATAAATTCCTGCAATTCTTTGGATCATGCTCCTTTCTGTTGGCCATACACAATTGTTGTTGGCCATTTCTTCGATTAAGTCCCAGGCCTGATCTTCTCATTTTGCCATCAAAGCTCCTCTAGCAGCAACATCAATTGTGGTTCTCATTATTCCAGAAAGTCCATTGTAGAAGGTTTGGACTTGTAGCCACTTTGCGATCTCATGATGAGGAAATTTCCGGAGTAAATCTTTAAATCTTTCCTAAGATTCGCAAAGGATTCTGAATCTTGTTGCACGAAGGATGTGATGTCATTCCTCAACTTTGCAGTTCTGGTTGGTGGAAAGTACTTTGCATGGAATTTTGTGGCTAGAGTGTTCCAAGTTGTGATGGAACCTGCTGGTAACGAATGTAGCCAAGCTTTAGCTCTTCTTTCAGGGAATATGGAAAAACCCGCAGTCTCATTGCTTCTTCAGTGTTCGGTTGTAATTGAAAGTACCGCAAACTTCCAGGAAGTTGCTGATGTGGGCATTAGGATCTTCAGTTGCATTTCCCCCAAACTGTACTGACCTCTAAATCATCTAGATGCATGTTTTGATGTCACCTATATTTACTGGTAAGAGAGGAAGTACAATATAAAAAATGAGTCCGTCAACCACCAGAATGGTTCTGTCTCGAATGGGAATTGGTGGTGCAACATTCAAAGGTTCAGGTTCCATGTTAATGATTGCTTCTTGGCCTTCTCGCCTTTCCTTTCTCAACTGTCTGATGGTTCTTTCAATCTCTGGGTCAAGCGGTCGGAGTTCAAAGATTCTGGTTCGTCTCATGTAGTGTCTGAGAACCTGGAACAAAATAAAACAAAAACAATAACTCTAAAATAAAATTAGATACAAGTAAAGGTATCTAACCTCAAAATTAATAGTGAAAGATAAATAATTGCCTGGCAACGGCGCCAAAAACTTGACCGGCGTAATCACACGCGTATAACGCAACCGCATGTCTTGTTCAAGTAGTATAAAAAGTATCGATCCCACGAGGACTTAAAACCTCTTGTTATCAATTTATGAAGTTAAATGTTTACAAGTATCTAATGGATTGATGGTTTGATTGGGTCGTGACTTTAAAACTTAAAACAAGTAAATAAAAATTGCTTGAAAGTAGATTGAAGAAAATTCAAATTTATAAAACTATCCAGGGTTGTGAATCCTTCCAATATCTTTTAAGGATGAAGTGGTTATTTTACATTTGATAATCACGAAGATAAAATAAATTCATTACGGATGGCTTGAGTAAGGTTTCTTTGGATGATATATCTTTAACTCTTGAGACACATCCCAGTGGATATGTCATATAACCATTCGCAAAATATATACAAATTTACGAAAAGAAAGACAACAGTTAAGTCTCGGGAATTTGACTCTAAAAGACCCTGTTTGCCAATTATAAGAAAATTGGATGGGAAGCTTGTCCCTGACGCATAGACGTCATTCAAGCCATTACATTATTGTAAATATTATATTTCTTTGTATTTTCTTAATAATTGTGATTTGTTTTGTTATTTTCTTCGACAGGATCCAGACTATTTTTTGACCTTTCATGATTTACTATTTTGCCACTAATCGTCCTTTGGAAGATACTTGTGCTATTATTACTCACCCTTTTCAGGTTCTATAATTCAACTCATCATTGCACCTTTGAAGGCATCCAGATAAAAATGGAAGCTACTTTAAGAAGACAGGTTGAAAACATCTGTGTGTTTTGTGGTACCAGAATACGTAACAGCGGCAAAGGAATTGGGTCGAGACATTGCTGCAAGGAATATGCATTAGTATATGGCGGTGGCAATCTTGGACTAATGGGGATCATTTCAAAGGCTGTACAGGATGGAGGCAACCAAGTTCTGGGAATCATCCCAAAACCCTTGGCAGAGGCGAATCTTATTGGATTATCAAACGCTGAAGAACTAATTGTGCCAGGTATGTCTGAACGACTGGTATACACAAGGATCATCTTCATTTTGAACGAAATCATATTCTTTTATGATCTCATCAAAACGTTGGTTCAAAGAACGGACGCTTGCTTCAGTCCATAAATGGACCGATTTAACTTGTAAACCTTGTTTGCATGTTTAGGCACGATAAAAACGTCAGGCTGTTCCATATAAACATCCTCCAACATGTTTCCGTTAAGGAAAACGGTTTTGAAGTCCATCTGCCATATCTTTTAATCGAAATATGAAGCAATAGCAAGCATTATCCAAATGGAGTTAATCATGGAAATGGGTGAGAAAGTTTCGTCGTAATCGACACCATGTCGTTGACGATACCCTATCGCTACAAGCCTAGCTTTGTACGTTTGTACGTTGCCATCCATGTCGGTCTTCTTCTTGAAGACCCATTTGCATCCAATAGGCTTTACGCCTTCTGGTGCATCAATCAGTGTCCAAACTTAGTTGGTGTACATGGAATCCATTTCGGAATTCATGGCATCTTACATAAACCGGAGTTGATACCTTGTATCGCTTCCTCATACGTAGCTGGTTTATCTTCCTCAATGAGATTGATATCCACATGAGGTGAGATCAGAAACCCATACCTCTCAGGTTGTTTTCTGACTCTCTCCGACCTACGTGGTGCTTGTGTAATCGAAGATTGTGGTACAGCTTCATCCCTGATGAACTGTTCATGTTCCGTTGAGGATTCTATGCCAGGAACAGTATCACTTCGATTTTCATCGAGTTCTACTTTCCTCCCACTTATCACTGCATTTAGGAATTCCTTCTCAAGGAAAACCGCATGTAGAGCAACAAAAACTTTGTTCTCTCGTGGGTGATAGAAGTAATATCCTTTGGTTTCCCTAGGATATCCCACAAATAGGCATTTATCCTATTTGGGTTCAAGTTTGGTACCTTCCAAACGTTTGACGTATGCCCAGCAACCCCAAATCTTCAGGAATGAGAAACCCGGTTTCTTTCTTGTCCATATCTCATATGGTGTCTGTTGAACAGACTTTGACGGAACCTTATTCAAAATAAGTATTGCACTATTTAATGCATATCCCCAGAAGGAAATAGGTAGCTTAGTGTGACTCATCATAGACCTTACCATGTCTAATAAGGTTCGGTTTCTCCGTTCGGACACACCGTTTAATTGCGGTGTTCCAGGAGGAGTCCACTGTTAAAGAATACCATATTCTTTCAAGTAGTCAAAAAACTCATTGCTCAAGTATTCGCCACCACGGTCCGACCGTAATGTCTTAATACTTTTACCGGTCTGTTTTTCAACTTCGTGTCGAAACTCTTTGAATTTCTCAAAAGTTTCCGACTTGTGTCTCATAAGATACACATAACCATAATGTGATGCATCATCCGTAAAGGTTACGAAATATTCATATCCATCTCTAGCCTGGCTAGACATGGGCCCACAAACGTCACTATGAACAAGGGCTAAAAGTTCGGTGGCACGTACACCTTTACCGCTAAAAGGTGATTTAGCTATTTTGCATAATAAGCAAGATTCGTAGACGTCATATGAATTTGGATCAAATCCGTCCAAGTACCCACTCTTCGAAAGTGTGGATATGCGAGTCTTGTTTATGTGTCCCAGACGACAATGCCACATATAAGTTTCATCTTTATGACTTACTTTAAGCTTTTTGTTTGTTACATTTTGAGATTGATTTATATTCAAAATATAAAGACCATTATTTGCATCAGTTGTGCAAATTTCTATATCGTTTTTATACATAAAACACCCAGTGTTTCTAAATACAAAAGTATACCCACATTGGGTTAACATAGATACATAAATTATATTCCTAGTCAAACTAGGTACAAAATAACAGTTTGTAAGTACAAGTACATTCCCCGAGGGCAGTTCTAAAACAAAAGTGCCAACGGCCAAAACGGCGACTAGAGTCCCATTTCCAACACGCAGGTCAATCTCTCATGACGCCAGTTCCTGCTAATCCGCAGATCCTGCACATCAGTAAAAATGTGAGTACCACAACCAGAATCAAAAATTCAATTTTAAAAACTAGAAGTAGTCATGTTTATTTCTTATAACAAACATATCTGAGGCCGGTGTCTTGCCCGCCTTTATCTTTCTGGAGCGCCTTGTACTCGGGGCAGTCACACTTCCAGTGACCCCGCTTGCCACACTGGAGGCATACATCCTGAGACTTGTCCTTTGGCTTCCAGAAGCCTTTGACGCTTTGCCTTTGCCCTTCTTATGCTTCTTCTTTTTAACAACCTCCAGTCACATGGGCCCAGCCCTCGGAGTCCGAGATGTAGAAGCAAAGTGCGCCTCGCGCTTTTGCCCTTAAGAAGTTCCTTTTCTGTCTCACGCAGCGTGGACATCAGCTTTCCAATAGTCTGCTCTTGGTTCATCATATTGTAGTTCATGATGAACCCACTCCAAGTGTCGGGAGAGACTGTAAGATCAAATCTATAGAGGTCTCTATCTCAAAGACAATCCCCATTTGTCCAAGCTGCTCGATATCGGAAATCATCTGTGTCACATGTTGTTCAACAAATGTACCCTCCGACATCCGAGCGTGGAAGAGCTTCTTCTGTAACTCATATCTCAGCGATCTAAGATAGATCGGTGTAGATCATTCAACTTCGCCAACATAATATAGGGATCCAATCCCTTGTTCTGTCGACGGAATTGCTGAGTCATAGCAGCAAGCATGATAGATTGAGCAGTTGCGTTGTCATCACTATGTGTCTTCCAAAGATCTAGCTTGAGCAACTGATCAGATCTGGGCGTAGGCCCAAGAGGTCTCTCTATAGTATATAGCAGCCTCTCGGATCCAAGGACTATCCTTAGATTCATGTCCCAATCGGAAAAGTTTGTGTCGTTGAAGACATTATCGCCTATGATGATGTCCCGAATACTGTTCTTTCCAGTCATTTTAACTGCGATAATCTAATTATCCAATTAACAATGTAGGGTACAGTCTAACTGTTACAAGAAAAATAACATTATATTAGTCCAACTAATAAAATAATTTTGACGAAATATTTGAAAGCGCGTAAAGCTAAGTATTGAACGAAATTGCAAATTCAATACTAGCCTCCCACTATTTTTCGGCGAGCCTCTAACCCTCTGTTGAGTACTCGGGAAACCTAGTTTCCTAGTGGGCTAGGACCCCGTTAAATAACACACAACCTTGACTTTGGCCAACAAGTTGTATGATATTTAACTAGGTAGATCTCGAAGATCAATTGGATCTCATCCAATTCCTAGATCCGGTAGGTGGACCTCCAAGTCCGAAACATATATACAATATATATGCCAATATATCCAATATATTTTCCTAACCTTTTTCCTCTGAATCAACTAAGCCTTGTGTAGGCACTGCATTTTTGCATATAAGTCCCTATGATGAGTCTCATTTAGAGGCACTACCTTTTATGTCACAGAAGTCGCGGGAAACGGTCGTCGGAAGGGGAAATTCAGAATAAGTATGTCATCAGGTTCATTTCACAAGTTCACTATTTTTGTTCGTGCTGCGTTCGTGACCACGTTCGAACGTCAAGCAGATTGCGGGCGTTCATATAGCGTTCGAATCGGCGTTCGAACTGTGTCGGTATTTATGGTTTTTCTGCTAGCCTCACACCCAAGCCCAATTAGCCCACCAAAGCCCATAAAACACATCCAAATTAATAAAACACATATTTAACACATGGGGAATTAAATAAAATCTAAAAATCATATACCAAATTAAAATAAATATCAAATAAAATCATGTTTAATTAAAATCAATCAAGAATATTAACTACCTAAATAAAAGAAATTGCATGCTTAATTAACATAAATCAAATATACTAACTTCCTAATCTAGCCAAGACATGTCTCCAGCCAAATAATTGATTTTCCTTGTGTGACATCAATTGGTCTCCTTCCTATTCAAATCCATGCAAACCCTAGCTTGTCTCTATAAAAATAACACAGAATTCAACCCTTGCTCTTAGCTCATTCACGAAAAAAAAAAAACAAAAAAAAAACTCATCAACCCTAAACAAACAAGATCAACACCTCTAGCAGCCCTGCCCAATTCAACAAATCACGTCCTCACATACATAACCATCGCCCAGACATTCATGAATAAGCCCTGCCCCTAACCTTCATCATCTCCATTTTCACGTCCAGCCTTCATCACTCACGCCTTTAGCTATCCCTCAAACACACTTCACAAATCCACTCGCACCTGTCACCATAACAACGTAGCAACGCCACTCAACCTCAACGAAACCTAAGCACAACACAGCCCTACGCCACCATCACGTCTCTCTACTCTCACGCCACGTACCCACTCACGTAACCACTCAACCCATGCCACAAACCCCCCTTCACTTGAAGCAACAAATAACCAAATCAGCCCTCATCAAACTTACCAAATAAACCAACTAAGTAGCCTAAAAATATTCCACTGCACGCCAAAACCATCCCCAAACTACCTCAGATAACAGCCCATGCACGCATCAGCCATAGCCTTTTCTCAGCCGCATAATACCCTTACATACTTCACCTAAAACTGTCCAGAATTCTGCCCTGAAAAACAGTCCCAAAACAGTCTCAAAACCTCACAAAACGGTCCCCAAACAGTAGCCTAAACCAAAAACAGTGACCGAAATACAGTAGCAAAACAGCAGCAAAATGGAGGGAAAACAGCAGCCCCAACAGCGAAGCAGTGAAGGGAAACGTTGAACCAGTGAACCGGAGGAGTTGTGGAGCATCCACCTTACGACGACCGTGTATGGTACTTTCGAAAGTCGACATAAAAGGCTAGACCTGAGGGCACCTTTCTCATTAGTTTATATTCATCTTTTAATTGTTTATTGAAATTTATTCGCATGAGAGTCGTTGCATAATGTGTGTTGTGGCCCTTGAATGAATGAAAATGTGTCGCCTCTTGTGGTATATAGGATGGAAACCCGGACATAAATTTCATAGCCGATTCCGAATGGACGGTAGTATGATCTGTACTCGGAATACAACTCCACGTACCACTTGAGTATACGGCACATATTTTATTTCACGTTATCTTGATTTGTTTATTATCGTTATTTATTTTCTGCATGTTATTTGTTTGAGTAATGATGAGGTCAAGCGCATGGGCTTAGTAAGTGCGATGCTATTTCAGAATGGTCTCTCCTTATTTAAAATCCTTTACCACGATGCTTCACAGCGCCGGACGATGTATATTCGGTTGAATATGAGATATGTTCAATCGGTATACGAAGTCTGATATTATTGTTGTCTTTTTTTTTTTATATGCATTGTGTTATTAGCGCATGGGCTTAGTAAGTGCGATTAAAGGTCCTCTATTTCGGGGGTTAAAATCCTTTACCACGATGCTTTGCCGTGCCGGACGATGTATATTCGGTTGAATGTGAGATGTGTTCTATCGGGTATACGATGTCCGATATTGTTGTTTCTTTTATTTATTATATGCATTGTGTTATTAGTGCATGGGCTTAGTAAGTGCGATTAAAGGTCCTCTATTTCGAGGGGTTAAAATCCTTTACCACGATGCTTCACCGTGCCGAACGATGTATATTCGGTTGAATATGAGATGTGTTCAATCGGGTATATGAAGTTCGACATTGTTGTTTCCTTTATTTCTTATATACATTGTGTTTTAAGCGCATGAGCTTAGTAAGTGCGATTAAAGGTCCTTTATTTCGAGGGGTTAAAATCATTTACCACGATGTTTTGCCACGCCGGACGAGGTACACATGATTGGATGAGAATGAGTTCAATCGGACACGTGAGGTCCTACATTGTGGATTTTTTTGTTTTTGTATGTGTTGCATGCATCAGGTATGGTTCCATTCGAACGCGTTCTCGAACGCTATACGAACGTGAATCTTCTATTTACCGTTCGAACGCATTTTCGAACGCTACTCGAATGCGCACGCATTTTCATAGTTTTATCATGCATCAGGTCAGGTTCCCTTCGAACGCGTTCTCGAACGCTATATGAACGCAAACCTTCTGTTTATCGTTCGAACTCATTTTCAGACGCTACTCGAACGCGCACACATTTTCTTAGTTTTATCATGCATAATGTCTGGTTCCGTTCGAACGCGTTCTCGAACACTATACGAACACGAACCTTCTGTTTACCATTTAAACGCGTTTACGAACGCTACACGAACGCACACACACTGAACTGAGTCCTTTTCATCATATTCTATGCGTAATTGCCCCTATCAGTTATCCCTTTGTATTACGAATCTGATTGCCTCTTTTCATTTCACATGATTGTGCAATTGCCATTTATTTTTGGAAAAACCAACCTTAAGGCCCTTGTACTCTCAAATTTTTTACATTACACCTCTGTACTAAATTTTCTACACATCGCACCCCTATACTCTCAATATTTTTTTCATTGCACCCCTGTACTAAATTTTCTACACATTGCACCCCTGCACTATCAAAAAATTGACATCCCCCCTTATTTTAACGACAAGTTAACAGAGTTGAGAAATATTCTGACATCACTCACCCTTATTTCGGATTGGACCGAGCAAAATTTTTTACTTTGAAGTTATGCTAGGGCGCATAACTATATGTTAGAGCGCATAAATATTATGCTCCTTCTTATACATTCAAAAATCCAACTAATTTATTGCAAAAATTAGATCAAAACTACGATCTTGGAGTGTTATTAATGAACAACAAAAAACAAACAAAGATGATTCACGGTTATCAGACATCATTCCTAAAGAACGACAACGAGTATTACATGTCATGCGTGCACATTTATAGCAAACACCCATTTTTTAGCTCTTCTCTTTTTAGCATATGTGCTTCTTCCTAAACCAGGCAGATATGACACAAATAAGGGTGGGTGATGTCAGAATATTTCTCAACTCTGTTAACTTGCCGTTAAAATAAGGGTGAAATGTCAATTTTTTGAGAGTGTAGGGGTGCAATGTGTAAAAAATTTAGTACAGGGGTGCAATGTAAAAAATATTGAGAGTACAAGGGTGCAATGTGTAGAAAATTTAGTACAGGGGTGCAATGTAAAAAATATTGAGAGTACAGGGGCCTCAAGGTGGGTTTTTCCTTATTTTTATTCCCCACATGTATGAGTACAATGTGCTTATTAAGTTGTATGCTTGTCGTATGTTAATTTACCTTATGCATGCAAATAAGTTGTATGCAAACATGAAAAATGTGTTATATGAACTTAGATATGAGCTTTGTACTTATGCATGCGAACTTAGTAGTAAATTATCCTTGGAAATAAATGTTGCTTAGGCTTGGTTGAATTATCGCACAAATCATTTTATTACAAATGGCATAAGTAAGGGACCATTCCGAACCCAATGGTTTGAGGTCTTCCCTTGCGAGGGGTGAGTGCGGCCTTAAATCTTTGTCTCGGTTCACACGAGTGGCGACTCCATCATTCTCCGGTTTAGTCCCCCGCGGGCTATTCCGTACTCCCACCGGGCGGCGAGCCTGGAACAGCATGCATCGCCCAGTTTCTATGTTCCCATAGTCTGGAGACTCCACTGGGGATAGAGAATCGGCCATGAAATAATGTCTTGTAATATTATGATTTGTGCTTTAAGTTAACGTTCCTATAGTGGGTTGAAAAGAGTTTAATCAAAGGCACTTTAAGGCTAGGTAATGGTTCGGTGTCTTCCTTCAATCAATACCTTTCTATAAGGAAAAGCTGTGAAGGCACCTAGAGAATCATTTACTTGTAGCCTATTGTGATGGACTAATTGGAGGACTCGTTGTTTATTCCTGTCACCAAGCGATAAGAGCCTAATAGGCTAGGGTACTTAAGAGAGCCTCGCTCCACCCTCCCTCTGGGGAATCTGCAATGGGAAATCCATCTGACAGTCAGTCACGCACCATAACTCGTTGGCACGTAATGTAAGGTATAAAAAATGTGCGCTCACTTGGTCGCTCGAACCCTTGAGTGCGGAGACCTAGTTGTGGGCAATCCTTCGCCAGCGAGAGTTTTTGTCTACACTCCAGCAAACCCACACGTAGACCGGGGTTGTATAGCCTATAACAAATATTTCCTTGTGCTTGTGGACCATCTTCATTTGGATGCAGTTGGACTTCTTGTCAGAAATGCGAACTTGTTGGGCCATTTAAACTGGGACGAGTTCGTATCCTATGTCAATTGGGCCAAAAGCTTCTGAAATATTGATGGGCCACTCTGTAGAAATTGTTTTTGTATGCTCGTGTTTTGGAACATTGTCGTTTGGATCCATTCGGACCTTTTGTCATGAGATATGGGCTTGTTGGGCCATTTAAAATGGGACAAGAACGTATCTTATGATGATTGGGCCAAAAGCTTCTAAAACGCCAATGGGCCATTATATGTTTGTGTTTAGGAACATTATCATTTGGATACGATTGGACTTCTTGCCATGAGATGTGAACTTGTTGGGCCATTTAAACTGGGACGAGTTCACTCCTATGACAGTTAGCCCAAAAGCTTCTAAAATGTTGATGGGCCGATTTGTGTGAAAATTTTAATGAGTTGATACAATTCCTATATCGCACGCATCTCATGCACCTCATACATACATGCATCATGCTAACCCTTGTGTTCTGAAAGCCATCATAGATTCCTGTTGGGTTAGGGAAGAGGGAAGACTCATCAAAAGGCCAATAACAGATATGAGTACATCCGATAACGAGGTATCCCGGATAGATCAGTTGGAAAACAGTTTCGCCAAAATTACTGAACAGTTGCAAGCCTTGACTACTGCCATGGCAAATATGGTTGTGCCCCGTGCTGGGCGGAACTCTGAGAATGCAAGACGTGAGGAGCCTCCGAATAGGTTGGGGGATGACATCCCCGCTTTTGATGATGATATGGCCGAATATGCTGCGGAGAGAATAGTAGGGTCTCAGGCCGAGATACAGAAACTTCGTGATCATGTAGAGTCAGTTACCCGTAAAATGAAGGGTAAGGACGAAGACTTACTAGACTATGAGGCGATCACCTTTGAGGAACAATTGCCTGCTCAGTTCAAGATGCCGGATATGGCCAAGTTCAACGGGAATGGGGATCCGAGGGTCCACCTCCGACAATATATGTCAGTTATGAGTTCAGTGGGCCTGAAAAAATGCCAAGTTTAGAAGATGTTTGGGATGTCACATGAGGGGGAACCCGTAGTGTGGTACCATAGCCTTGAAAGAAAGGTTAAGGAGGATTAGAGGGAATTGGCAGATGCATTTACGAAACAATATGTTACAGACTTGGAGATTGATTTGTCATTCCATGATTTGGAGAACACTAAGCAGAAGCCGGAAGAAAGCTTCAAGGAGTTTGTAGACCGCTGTAGAAGCCAGCTTTTGAAGATTCAGACTCGGCCCTCAGAGAAGGACCAAATCAAAATGATCATCAAGGGCACCAAGCCCTCTATTTATGGCAATTTGAGGAGAATGACCTCCATGATTGCAGATTTTTGACAGTTGAGGGAAACTGTCATGGTTATAGAAGAAGAAGAAGCTGAGAATAGAAAGTTCTATGGCCATAATAGGAGGACTTTTGGGGGGCATTCTGAGACCAAGCCCACTACTGCCGAAGTCGCTGCCATCAGAAACAGGCAATTCTCCAACCTTGGTAGACCTTTGTCGAAGGTATTTGAAAAGTTGAAGGGACAAGGACTCTTAAAACCCTTAGAGCCTAAACCACTTCCAGATCCTATACCACCCAACCTTGACCTAAGCCTGTATTGTCACTTCCATCAGAGGAGAGGCCACGAAACTGACAATTGTACCCGCCTTAGGCATAAAATCCAAAACCTCATTGATGCCCATAAAATACCTGATCCTGAGAAAGAACAACCCAACACACATCGGAACCCCCTACCAAATTATCACTCTGTTCCCCCACCCACTTACATGATCAACTCCGGCCTGCCCGAAAGCTTTGTCCTCCAAACTCTCAACCACCTAGTTTCTTCCATGAGGATAGAGGATGACAACAGTGAAGAACCATAGGCCGAGGAAGAAGGCAATGAAACTGTTCTTTCTGGATTATTTTCTACATTTTTAATAAAGACATCGACTTCGTCTACTTGTTTGAACCTTTTCCTGAATAATATTAAAGACATTCATTTCACCTACTTGACATGAGTATGTTTGACAAAAGCATTCAACCCTGATACCATGATATTCAACGACACTCAGAACACGGGGGATTCCCAAAAGAAGCAAGCAGAAAAGATAGAATAACCGTTCAGTAATGGGAAATGAGGCAGTGAGGCTGTCAGACTTGGAAGGAAATGAGTTCACCGAGCCGATCAATGTGGATAAATTGAAGGAGTACTTTGCCAGAGGAAGAGAAAACCGAGCAGTCACCAAGGGAATTGGTGGACGACCTAACCCAACGGGATATGAAACTCATTCATGCATAGATGCATACACGTAACGTATTTTGCATTCCTTTTTATGTTTTTTTTGTTTTGTATTCACAGGTTTCAACAAAGAAAGAGAGAAAGCATCAAATGCAAGCCAACCAGAAGCAGCAACAGTACAGTGACAGCAAAACAATAGCAAAATAGCAGCAAAATAGAGTCAAAACAGTAGCTTGAACCGCGAAATGGAGAAGAAAGACGTAGACCAGTGAACCAGAAAAGTTGCGAAGTGATAGCCCTTCCGACGGACTTGTAACGCGCCTTCGAAAGTCGACATAAAAGGTTTCAACAAAGAAAAAGAGAAAGCATCAAATGCAAGCCAACCACAAGCAACAATAGTACAGTGTCAGCAGTTTTCATGAATGAATCACAGGGCGAGGCCCACATCAGTATCAGTCTGGGGGAGAAGCCCATATCAGTATCAGTCTAGGGGCGTGGCCCACATCAGTATCAGTTTAGGGTGAGGCCCATATCAGTATCAGTTTAGGGTGAGGCCCATATCAGTATCAGTTTGGGGGTGAGGCCCATATCAGTATCAGTTTGGGGCGAGGCCCACATCAGTATCAGTCTGGGGGCGAGGCCCATATCAGTGTCAGTCTGGGGGTGAGGCCCATATCAGTATCAGTCTGGGGGTGAGGCCACATCAGTATCAGTCTGGAGGCGAGGCCCACATCAGTATCAGTTTGGGACGAGGCCCATATCAGTATCAGTCTAGGGGGCGAGGCCCATTTCAGTATCAGTCTGGGGGCTAGGCCCACATCAGTATCAGTTTGGGGCGAGGGCTATATCAGTATCAGTCTGGGGGCGAGGTCCACATCAGTATCAATTTGTGGTGAGGCACATATCAGTATCAGTCTGGGGGCGAGGCCCATATCAGTATTTGTTTCGGGGTCGACGCCCGCATCAGCATTAGTTTGGGGATGAGTCCCAGGGCTGAGGCCTA
>SKCR01054964.1:0-29103 GCA_019454045.1 Zanthoxylum bungeanum | reverse complement strand
TTCCACCCCACACCGGTGGGCAGTAACCTTTTTGTTCATTCTACTCTTATTTTACAGGTTCGCTTGTGCCCCTCAATTCATTCTCGATTGTGGACCTCGACCGAAATCAGCGTCCACATAAATTAAAGTTGCCATTCTAGAATTTCTATTCTACTTCATAGAAACCTAGAATTTTTCTTGGGTGTTTTTGGTTGTGGTGAGACTTTAAGAATGTTGGATTTATTATTGTAATGCTAGATTGAAAGTCAATTTGATGGAAATTTGGTTAATTTGATTAATTAAAATTTCTAGGGTTTATGCCAAATACTAAATTGAGGCTTTTCATTATATGGATTAAATTGGATATATTAGATATATATTAATCATTTTGGTAGTGTTTTGGAAACACTTAATTGTGTAATTGACACTTTTGGACTAAAATGAGCAAAATGCAAAAAGTTTGCACTTTTGGTAATTTTTTGGCTAAATGGTAATTTGGGTAATTCCAAATTTGATTTGGGATTAAATATTAAAATAAATAGTTTATTTTAATAGTCCAAAGAAACATTTTTGAAATTTGAAAAATCGAATTTTTCACGTTCCGCTGCGCGACCCGGCATAACCGTTAATACACCAACAACTTGTCCTTCTTATGGCAAACATAAGACTACACTAAAAGCCAAACTGTAATTTAAGTAGGGATGACAACTACCCGAGTCAATATTTGTCTCATTCAATCAACGTGTATAAAAATTATCCTCGTATCCATCCCTATATATCATGTCCTCGTATGGGTCCTCATTTATATGGGAATTTGACATATATTTTAATGGGATGTCCATATTTGTACCAGACTCGTCCAACCAACGAGTATAAAAAAGTTATCTTTTTATCCATCCCTAATGTATTGGGTCCATGCAGGCCCATCCCCGCGGTGATTTTGCCATCCCTAAATCTAAAGCTTAGATCCTCTTATTTCATTGGAATTCAAATTGATGTGCTAGCAGCTTGCTGATCAAACCAAAATTTTCAACACACATTAATAATTTGTATGCTCATCAGTTTGAACATCTGCGTTTGTGGATGAATAATTTCTCAATTATTAAATACTTCGGCCAATTCTAAGGCTCTATTTCATTTTTATCGAAATTTATGGGCGAAAATTCAACCCCAAAGCCAGCTTGAAAAGTAGAAGTTGCATACTTATATTTAAGCTATGGGTTAAACCCAACCCAAAAATTAGTTTGAAAGTAAAAGTTACTTAATACTTATATTTTAAGTTCATATACTCTCTCTCCTGTGCAGGTCAATTTTTTACTTGGTCTATATTCGTGCCATATGGGTAGATAATATAGGCCTACTCGTGGGTGAATTTGATTATGATACTATTGAAATTCATGTACATAACTCAATCTAAAATCAAATTTGAGAATATACAGTTAGCTGCCAAAATTTATATTTTAAGTTTATTTATTCATCTGAGCAAATATGATATATTTTCCTTCACAATTTTCTTATGAGCGATAGATTATTAGTACTTTCTTATATTAACGACCATGAATTGGCCACTGATTGTAAGATCGTGTTTGTGAAGTAAACTCTACAAAATAATAGAATTGAAATTAAAATATAAAAAATTGGTAAAAAGTATTATCTTATTGTTTGATTATCCAAGTGTCGATCCACTACTTCAGAGATTCTCATCCTATTTATACTATTTTGTTACAAGGAAAATAAATTGACAGCGGTTTTATCCTATTCCATTAACTGGCCCACTCCCTATAATCTCGGAACTTCCCTATTATGGATGATTGTCCAGCTTAAAGATACGAAAAGTAATTAATTGGTTGTTTGATTCCTTATTTAGAAGATTTATGTCATCAAAGAAATGATATTTCGGGCCCAATCTTTGTGTGACTTGTGCTTGCCTTTGTGGGAGTCAAATCTGGTATGGACTTCCCATTGTTAGGATATATGATGTAGAGCTTCATGTACTATAAACGGAATTGATTATTGTAATAATAAACACATTATTCTGTTATCAAAGTTGTTGATTTATGTCGCATATCGTCCAATTGTCTTGTTTACCTTGATTACTTTTGTACCTTCAGACTTAGTGTATGTTTGATACACAATAAGATTTAAGTCTGAAGTTAGTAATCTAAATAGTCCATAGAGAGCGAACAAAGAGGGTACTTTGTTTGTGGTATATCTATACCTGCGGTTCATTCTATACTTGTATGATGACCTTGATCCGGGATCGTTCATATAGTGACATGGAATGAAGGCACCTTGTATGATGAGATCATATAGGATTGGACTCAGATAAATACAAATTTCTTTTAATATCCGTTAACCAAAGAAATTCATTTTATCTAATAGATGGTCATCTATGGATTTGATCTTAATCATGAGTGTACTACGAACTCTTGCATGACAGGCTATGTCCTTTGATTTACTATGGTGAGGTTGGTGTAGCATTCCCGGCCAATAACTACGTATTTTGGGGATATGGTTTGGTGTGTAGCTGTCAACCTTTTACATAGATATGGAATTCACTCCTTCTTTTGTGAAGCAAAAGAATATCTCTTTTAAGAATTGATTCGGGACTTGAACAATTTGAGCACTCAACCTTTCTATTATGAATAGAAGGTTTTATATTCATAATTGTTATCAATTAATTGTTCATTATATAATCAATAGTGCTTAAGAGACAAAATATTTAGAGGGATTTAACGGACTTATGACCCGGCTCTATTTATGAGATATTCGTGAAAGCCTATATCCATATGTAATGAGTATATCGATGGACACCGAAATTATTCGGCTGATATTTTCCAACTACGGTAACAGGAGTTCAACTTCGAGTTTTTAGTGGAATAACGCGAAGTTATAGTTCGTAATATTTAATTAAATAGTTTAGTTAATATTTCGGAATTATTGGAGCTCGGAACCGTAGGTCCATTTGGTCTCTGTGCTAGCTTGATTAACTGTAGCAAACCTAATATAATTATATTGTCTAATAATATGCTCACATTATATTTATATATTATTAATAAGATTAATGATATATTTTGTCACAAAAGAAATCTATGTTAAATTAGTTTAACTTAATGTTTTCTAGAATTCTTTGCTTATGAGATATTCAAATCATGATTATGAGATAATTATGATAGTAATAATTATGAGATAATTACTACAACATAATTGGAGGTAATTAAATCATTATTAAGATAATGATTTTTTATTTACCTTGGAGACAAAGCCATATGGCTTACCATGCTCTCCAACTTATTATGTCTATTAGGTGGCATGTATACACCAATGGCTTTTTCATTAGCTAAATAATTCTTATGTTTTGGTATGGACTTCACATTAATGTGTTTGCCATTGCAAGAAAGCATTAGTTGTTTCATGACAAAGTCTTTGTCTTTAGCTTAATATTTCTTATAATTTGGTATGGCATTCACATTAATGTGTTTGCCATTGCAAGAAAACATTAGATGCTTAATGACAAAGTTAGTTGGCTTGTGTAAGAGAATATAATCTCTACCATCTCTCCTCACTTGTAAGAGTTACCATTTTCATTCATTCATACAGGTGCTTAGTAGAAAAAAGAGAGAAAGTTCAAACATTCACAATTGTTGTGAGAGTGTTTGAAAAATAAAATCCAAAAGCCAAACACCATTGTTTCAATATTTATTCTCTAAAGAGTTTAGAGTTGATCTTTTTGAGTCAAGCCCACACTTCGGTTTATTGGTTTCGAGTCATAGTTCGGAAGATCGGGTGGTTGATCCAAGTGTTTGACACCAAAGGAAACTTATCTACATCAAATGAGTAAAATCCATTCTCCAAGTGTTGGAGGAATTCGGCTACAGCAAGTGAGAAGGCTAAGAAAATTTTAAAAGTCCATACCGGAGTCGATGCCCAACATTAGCAACTTTCACTGCGCTAAGGAAAATTGCTTCCTATAATTGGCATCAAGAGCTTAAGGTTGAAAAGTGTTCTTAACCCTTCTCCTTTAAAGTTTTAAGTTTTTAATAATTTATATGAGATATAGATTATTAGTATGCATGTTATGATGAGTAGACACAATTAGATTCATGAGATGAATGGTTTTAATGTTCATGTGATGAATGTTTACTTTGATTCATGTGATGATTGTATTACGTTCGTCGTTAATTTTTCCAGCTCTTATTTTTTAATATTGGGAATGTAAGATCATAAGGTCATATTCTTTAAAGTGTCCCAAGTTCATTTCCTTTGTAATAAGTTCATTTGTAACCCTATTTGTATCTTGGAGGAGCTGATGCCGTGAAGGACTTATGACGAAGAAATTTCACGAAGAACTCAGCAACACACTATGGAGCAAGATTTGAAGACTAAGGGATGCCTTGGATTTATTGTACTCATTAGATTAGTATAGAAAAATAAGAGTCCGGTCAACACAATTTGTTATGTGTATTTTTTTTTTAAAACTTTCCATCCCTGGAAACTGGCTTGTGTCACGACGCTGAACATATGCGAAGCCACTATATGCTACTGCCTCGCCTCGCGTCGCGACATGACGCAAACCTGATGCAATTCCAGTTACTGGAATTATAGGCGTCGGAGTCGCGACGCCCGTAGCTGGGTGAATGAATATTTTTAAAGTGTTTATTAACATGTCATATAGCCTGGGGTGCCTACTCTTGTATTTTCACATGCCATAACATGTAGACATGCATGATATTCTAGTCATAAAATATGATTTTATGTAATTTATAAGTTAAATAAGAATATGAAATGCATGCAAACGGATTAATAAGATTAATTGATTTAAAGGTTTAAAAATTACGAATTCAAGTTTAAATACAAATGGACCTTATGAGTACATTATTTTCCTTGGTATATCGGATGGAAACCGGACGTAAATTCCATAGCCGATTTCGAATGGACGGTAATATGGTCTGCACTCGGGATACAATACCACTACCTTTGGAATAAATAATGTGCTTTTATCAATTAAACGGTTCAATGATATTTAGTCTGTTCGTTGAAATCTAAATTTTAAAACCTATTAGTGGACTAATAATTTAATAGTTGAATTGATTAGATCACTAAAGCAACTTGATTAAATTAGTTTAAATAAGTTAAATGGTTTGTATAGACTAATCGTGATTAATGAATAAAATTTTAAAAGTTAAAATTGGTTAGATCACTAATAATCCACTAGTATTAATAAGGTTATGTTTTAGTCGAGTGTAATCTAAGATACATTAGAAACTAGTGAGATAGAAACCTTACACTTCAAAATAATGAGTGGGAGAAGGGTATACCACAATATATCCCATGATCTCTATTGTTATCCATAATCGTGAGATTCAAAAGGCACCTCGAGACGGATTTGCTCTTGTCCTCCTATGGATGGTGTCCATTTTGGGTCAATAAAAGGTTTGTATTTCGAGAGGATAGAGACTCTAGATGTATCTGGTGATTTGACTTACCCTACGGTGAAAATTCACTATAAAGTTCAGGGTTCTGAAATAATGGGTCACACTCACAAAGGAATGATTAAGTTGTTAATCAAAGCTTCCTTGATCAAAATAACGGTAGTTGATTAATATAGGAATAAGAGTTATTTCAGATATATTAATCAATTGAGAATGTCTCAATCTATCATGCGAATACTTGACCTACCCTACGTCGATACTTATTTGTGGTATGATAGATAATCATGGCATAGTAATTATTTTAGGTTTCTAATTCATTATATATTGATCATGCATCATGTTTAATTTTATTCCTAAATGTTTGACAATTCAAATATGCGATGAATGAATGATTGAATGCGCGTTTATTATTTTTCAGCCATGGCATCTGCAATTATCTCAATTCTAAAACAACAAGAAAAATTAACTAGGGAAAACTATGTTAAATGGAAAAGTGACATGAATGTTATTTTGGTCTGTGAAGACCTTAAGTTTGTTCTAATGGAGGAATGTCCTCCTCAGCCAACACCAAATGCTGGCAGAGCTGCATATAATACCTATAATAACTAGATTAAGGTCGATAAGAAATCTCATAGCTATTTGATAGCATCCATGTCTGAGGTTCTTGCTGCATAGCATGAGCCTATGGCGACAACATCATTGATTATGCAGTCTTTACAGAACATGTTGGGGCAGCCTTCAGACCGGCAACAACATGAGGCAATAGTCTTTGTATTGCCCGCTAGAATGAAGGAAGGTACATCAGTCTGAGACCATGTGTTAAGGATGATGTCTCATCTTAATATGACTGAAACTCATGGTGCACGTATCAATGTGCAAAGCCAGGTAACAATGATCATGGAAATCCTTCCGAAGAGTTTCTTGCAGTTTAAAAGCAATTATTCTATGAATAAGTTGACTTTTACGTTGACTGAACTACTAAATGAGCTCATCAATTACGAGTCCGTCATGATGGGTCCTCGTATGTCCAATGCTGAGGCAAATGTTGCCGAATCTTCTAAATCTGCAAAGAAGAAGAAGAAAGGCAATTGGAAGGCTAAGGAAAAACCAATGAAGAAGAAAAACAACAAAGACTCTAAAGGTACCAATGCTAAGGGAAAATATTTCCATTGTGAACAACAATGACATTGGAAAAGGAATTGTCCAAAATACCTACCTGAGCTTAAAGAGAAGAAAAATACAGGTAAATACAATTTACTTGTCATTGAGTCTATTTTGGTGGAGGATGATAAATCCATATGGATTATTGATTCTGGTGCCACTAACTATGTTTGTTGCTTTTTGCAGCTACTTGATTCATGGAAGGACCTTGCTGAAGGTAGCTTTACCATGAGAGTTGGGACAAAGGTTGTTGTTTCAGCTAGGACAGTGGTAGTTTCCAATTTGAATTTTAATAAAATTTATTTGTGTTTGAATGGTGTGCTTTATATTCCTGATTTTCGTAGGAATTTTATTTCTATAACAAAATTCATGGAAAATGGTTTTCTATTTCATTTAATAATAAATCAGTTATTATTAGTAGAAATATATTAACAATTTGCACAGGAAATTCAGAGAATAATCTATATGTATTAAAGCCGTTAATGCAGAAATCACTAGTTAATACTGAAATATTTAAGATTGAAAAATCTAAAACGAAATAGCAAAAGATTTCTCATAATGACACATATCTATGGCATCTTAGACTTGGTCATAATAACCTTGACCGGATAGATAACTAATTAAGAACGGAGTTTTAAATCAGTTAAAACTTGGTACTTTACATGTCTGCTAATCCTGTTTAAAAGGAAAAATGACTAAGAGACCTTTTACTAGAAAATGGATAAGGGCCAAGGAAACACTTGAGCTAATACATTCGGACGTTTGCAGACCGATGAATGTAAAAGCCCGAGGTGGTTATAAATACTTTGTCACTTTTATTGACGATTATTCTAGATATGGGTATGTTTACCTAATGCAGCATAAGTCATATACATTTGAAAAGTTCAAAGAATATCGTGCTGAGGTTAAGAACCAGTTAGGTAAAAGCATCAAAATTCTACGACCAGATCGTGTAGGAGAATACCTTGATAGAGATTTTGAGGAATTCTTAGTTGAGCATGGAATTGTTTCACAGCTCATTGCACCTGGAAAACCAAAACAAAACGGTATTGCAGAAAGGAGAAATCAGACCCTACTAGACATGATGAGATCAATGTTTAGTTATAGCACTCTACCTAGTTAATTATGGGGGTATGCATTGCAAACTGCAATGTATATCCTGAATGTAGTTCCTTATAAGTCTATTCCTAAGACTCACTTAGAGTTGTGGAATGTTCGTAAAGCTAGTTTGCGACATTTTCCCATATGGGGGTGTCCCGCATATGTGCTAAAGAACAAGACTACTAAGTCGGAACTACATTCACAGATGTGCCTATTTGTAGGCTATCCTAAAGAAAATAGGGTGGATTCTTTTATAGACCAGAAGATAATAAATTATTTGTGTCGACAAATGCTATATTTCTTGAGGAGGATTATATGAGAGAGTTCAAACGTCAAAGTAAAGTGTTACTTGAGGAGTTACTTACTAGTACGACCAGTAAACCATTGTCAAATATTGACAAATACATAACACCTTCTACATCTGATATTCAGATGCAAGTTTATCAGGATACCATATTACCTAGACGTAGTGGAAGGGTTGTAAGACAACCTGAACGCTATCTAGGAAATGGAGAGGTGCAAGTTGTTGCATCTTGTGATGGTTAAAATGATCCATTGACCTATCGTAGTAGTGCAATGAAAGATACTGATAAGAGGAATGGCTCAAAGCCATGAACCTCGAGATGGAGTCTATGCACTCTAACTCAGTCTGGGAACTTGTAGACCAACCTGATGGAGTAAAACGCATAGGTTGTAAGTGGATCTATAAGAGAAAAAGAGGAATAGATGGGAAAGTATAGACTTTCAAGATTAGGCTAGTGGCAAAGGGTTATACCCAGAAAGAGGGAGTTGACTATGAAGAGACTTTCTCGCCAGTAGCCATGCTAAAATCCATCCGGATTCTTCTTTCTATTGCCGCATATTATTACTATGAGATTTGGCAAATGGACGTCAAGACTGCATTCTTGAATGTAAATCTTGATGAGAGTATCTATATGGTACAACCAGAGGGGTTCATATCCCAAGGTCAGGAGCAAAAAGTTTGCAAGTTGCAAAAGGTCCATTTATGGGCTTAAGCAAGCATCTAGATATTGGAACATAAAGTTTGATACTACGATCAAATCTTATAACTTTGAGAAGAACATCGATAAACCTTGTGTCTACAAGCATATCATTGATGGTAAGGTGATTTTCCTTGTGTTATACGTCGATGATATTTTACTCATTGGGAATGATGTAAAGATGTTATCGGACGTGAACATCTGGCTAGCTAACTAATTTAAAATGAAAGATTTGGGAGAGGTAAGTTATGTACTTGAGATCCAGATCATTCAGGATCGCAAGAAACGACTATTAGTAATGTCTCAAGCAACCTTTATCGATAATTTCTTGTGCGATTTGGTATGCAGAATTCTAAGAAAGGTAATTTACCTTTCAGACATGGAATTCATTTGTCTAAGGAACAATCTCCTAAGACACCTCAAGCAGTTGAGGAGATGAGACATTAATATATGCTTCAGCAGTTGGAAGTCTTATGTATGCTATATTATGCATAAAATTAGACATTTTCTTTGCAGTGGGGAGTAGTCATTAGGTTTCAATCCAACCAGGATTAGATCATTGGGTGACAGTGAAATATATTCTCAAGTATCTTAGGAGAACGAGAAATTATATGCTTGTATATTCTAGTAAGGATATGATCCTGAGAGGATATACTGACTCTAATTTTCAGACGGATGTCGATTCTTGGAAATCAACATCTGGATCAGTGTTCACCCTAGGTGGTGGGGCTATTGTATGGAGGAGCATAAAGCAATCTTGTATTGCTAACTCCACCATGGAGGCTGAATATGTAGCAGCTTGTGAAGCAGTTAAGGAAGTAGTCTAGCTCCGTACGTTCTTGGCAGATCTGGAAGTTGTTCCCGATATGGATAAACCACTCACACTTTATTGCGATAATATTGGTGCAGTGGCGAATTCCAAAGAATCAAGAAGCCACAAGAGGAGTAAGCATATTGAGAGAAAATATCAACTCATTAGGGAGATAGTGCAGAGAGGAGATGTCGCTGTCACGCAGATTCTATCCGCAGACAACCTGGCTGATCTTTTATAAAGATCTTATCGGCTAAAGTTATTGAAAGTCACCTAAAGGGTTAGGATTACATGACTTGTCTCATTTACTCTAGTTCAAGTGGGAGATTGTTGGGCTATATTGCTCTAGAG
The DNA here is from genome assembly GCA_019454045.1 of Zanthoxylum bungeanum. Taxonomy (NCBI): domain Eukaryota; kingdom Viridiplantae; phylum Streptophyta; class Magnoliopsida; order Sapindales; family Rutaceae; genus Zanthoxylum; species Zanthoxylum bungeanum. Next base: position 19,267 of record SKCR01054964.1, on the reverse strand, counting down.
CTTCATGTACTGTAAACAGAATTGATTATTGTAATAATAAACGCATTATCCTTTTATCAAAGTTGTTTGATTTATGTCGCATATTGTCCAATTGTCTTGTTTACTTTGATCACTTTTGTACCTTCAGACTTAGTGTATGTTTGATACACAATAGGATTTAAGTATGAAGTTAGTAATATAAATAGTCCAAAGAGAGTAAACAAAGAGGGTACCGTGTTTTTGTTGTTTGTAGTATATCTATAGCTGCGGTCCATTCTATACTTGTATGACGACCTTGATCCAAGATCGTTCATATAGTGACATGGGAATGGAGGCACCTTGTATGATGAGATTGTTGGACAGTTATGACCCATAACATCACTATTTGTACAGATCATGATGTTGTTGTTTACAATTAACTATGTGACAAAGGAAATTGCTCTTTTATCATTTGTGATTAGATCACCAAGATGTATAAATGATGAAAGGTTCTTATGATTAGTTCCTGGATTAAGATGATATGAGACAGTATCAATCCACGAAGGTTTAATCATTAAATATCCATAGTCAGAGTATTATCGAGATTGGACATCGATAATGCGGAAAAGACTAGTATTAAACTTGTGCGCGTTGTGAGGGCCATAACGGCCATAGTTCTCATATATTTGGGTATAGGATACTCATACAAGTGTGATAGGAGGTTGTGTTTTACCGATGGTACGGAAAACAGCTTCGTACTAGATAGACCCTTCAGAATTCTATTGGTAGTATTACTATGTGTCTATGGAAGTCCGAATCAGGGTAGGTGTATTTGGTCTTAACCTGAGACTTGCACCGCTAATAATTGCGACAATCAATATACTTGGTTTTGGTCATCCAGGGCTTTAACAGGTTCTGTGTACGCCTCTTGGGTATATTGAGAATCGTAGTGTATTGGGTGTTATGTCGAGATGAAAGTATCACTCCAGTCATAGTGGAGATGATGATCAAGTAGGATACGGAACTCCTTCTCTATATGTTGCAGCTATCGGGATATTATGACTAGGTCATGTTTATCCGATTATAGAGACTCGTTACCAAAGATCCGATATGTGCTTCGTACGCGGGTAGACACATTCCAGCCCAGGCCTTGCACGTGACACCGATGCTGGATCGAAATAGCTAATACGTATACTACGCCTGATATAGATCACATATTCCTGTAAGGATATTTCTGGAGAATTGGGTAGGCATAGCGCTTTGCTAGAAGCCAACCTTGTCTTGTAAATCGGTTAAAACGTAGTACTAGGTACTTACGTGTTCGGATAGTCCGACGACGGATTTATGCCAACATATCTGGGGATCTCATGGGTCGCTTCCTGAAGATCACTGATGACGTATGACTCACACTTTATTAATCTGGGATTAATAAAGAGAGAGAGAAAATTAATCTGGGATTAATTCGGAGATATTTTATCTGGGATAAAATATTTATTAAAGAGAGAAAATGAAACGATTAATTTGGAATTATCGATCAAGTAATATATTCGATATATTATACGAAATTGTATTTCGACGCGGAATTAAATTAGAATTTAATTCGGGCGAACGAGTTAATTTAGAATTTAATTCGTTAGCGACGTGAATAGTAATTTGCTAGGCAAAGTATTATTTAATTAAATTAGATTAATTTCGTCGCAACGGAAAATTCGTTAATTTGGAATAGCGAACCCGAGCCCGGGAGTGTTAGCGGATGCACTCGCATTTCGAATCCAAGTGCGGCCCGCAAGTCACATCAAGCGTCAAATCACTACTCAATCGATTGATGTGATGTCTAGTCACTTTGAGTGATTTGACAACTTGTCATGAGTGATGTGAATAGTTGATGGAAGTGGTTATGGCTTTATTGCTTTGACTTTTTAAAATTTGAAATATGGTATATGTTTAATTAATTTTTGAAATCAATTAACAAATACACACAACACATTTTTCGCTCTTCTCTCTTCTCTCATACACGCCCAATGGGCTGTTTTTCTTCCCAAAAATTCACTGCATTGCCGAGAATGAAGAGGAAGAAATTAGGGAATTTTGCGGCAAAAATTTCCGGAGTGCTAGCACGCTTTAGGAGTCTTGCAAAGGTGATAGGAAACCGCACCCGTGAGCATGGAATCACATCACAAAGCTTGGAGCTTGTAAGATCATCCATGGCCCGAATTTCTTGGAGCTCAAAAACTGCCACTGCTGCCGAGAGCACCTTAGAGGAGAGCTTGAAGTTTTATGTTCGTTGCATCGCTCAACCGATCATGTAAGTATTCCGCAACTTCTTTGAGTATTCGCACATGAGTTTCATGCTAATTTGATCCCGGTTAGACCGTAGAAACCCAACAATGTCTCAGAGCGAGGTTGAGCATGAAACTTGAACTTATGGTTAAAATTGTGGTAAATTGAATTTGAGCATGATTTGATTAAATTCTTTGATTGAGTATGCTTGAATGATGTTTAATTGAAGTTGGATATGATCAATTTCTTGAAATTGATTTGGAACAATTTTTCCCAAATGGGTTGGCTTGGCCGAAAACAATTGATACCCTAATCTTCATGGTAATTTTTGTTTTTTGATTCATTGGATAAGTTTGAAAGACTTGGAATGTTAATTTAATTCAATTGGATTGAAATTGGAATTGGACAAAAATCCCTACATTGCCGTGAGTTAAGAAGCATGAAATGGGTTTGATTTTGATTTAAAATGTGTTGGACATGTTTGATCATGATAAGCATAATTAATTGAGTGAATTATATTTTGAAAATTTTAATTTGGTTAATTAATTATGGCATACACTTTGGTTAATTAAGTTAAGAAATTTAGAATTTGGTAATTTAATTAATAGGCCTATTTTGGAAATTGGGCTTGTAAAGTTGTAATTGGGCTTAATGGGCTTGGTTGTACCAAAATGGGTTTAGGCTAAATTGGTTGGATCCAATGGGCCCAAAACCATTTCCATAAAGTCCAATTATGACTTAAATGGACCTTTAATATTAATTGGGCCTAAATTGGTTTCTTGGAAAATAAGGGTGATTCCTTAAATGGGCTTTGGTATTTGGGTTTGACCCATATTGACCAAAAGTCCATGCCTTAGAAATTAATTAAAAGCCCATTGGACTTTAAATTAAATTGACATTGGATGTTAATCGGGCTTTGAGACCCGTAACAGTTAGATTTAGAATCTAAGTCATAAATGTTTGTTAATAAAGTGTAATATTTAATTTGGAATTAAATATATGAATTAGTATTAAATACAAATTAAATTGGATTTAATATTGTAGTTTAATTTAATTCAAGAATTCGTACTTTGAGTACTTATTCGCAAAACGAGTTTGACTCGAGCAAAATCAAATCGTTGTTTGAACATTGGATGGTCATTAATATTCAGATTAATTAATTGGATTAGATTGATTGATAACATGCTTGTGTGAATACATGGTTGCGATGCATGAATAATATATATCGGATGGATATTAGATGGGTGAGGGCAATTTTGGAAATTATTGTAATAAATTTAGAATTTATTAATTGGACATGCGTGTCCAGCGTATTACCTCCTTACTCTTTGTATTTCTCTTCTCACCTATTCCCCTCAATGTAAATGAGGTTTCTTTAGAAGTGTTATGTAATCGGGTAAAAGTAATACTTGTGCTAGCGGGAGAGAGGAAAGTGAGAGATTTGTTCTAGGAACAATGTTTAAATATCCATCCGCATATCATTATTATATTTACTTACGCGCCTTATTATGTGTTTAGAATGCATGCTTAAGGGTGTATGATGATGAGACCTTAACAAAGATAAAAATTGGTTGCCAATTACGCGAAAAACCCTCAACATCATATTAAGCGTCTTCCTTCCATTGTGATTCTTACTCAAGATCCAAGACTGGCACTGGTTTGTTGGCCAAAGTCAAGACCTTTGTCTATCGAGGATGTGTTGAATCATGAAGGCTTTGTTCCATATTGGTGTCTTGTCCAAGTTGTGATTTGTTGGCCAAAGTCAAGATCACTTCTTGTCCATCGACATTGATTACGAAGCTTTCCAAGGTCAATGGGTTCCGACTGGAATCACTAAGTTTGTTATGCCAAAGCCAAGGCTTAGTTGATTCAGAGGAAAAAGGTTAGGCAATATATTTGATATATTGGCATATATAAGATATATGTTTCGGACTTAGATGTCCACCTACTGGATCTAGGAATTGGATGAGATCCAATTGATCTTAAAGATCTACCTAGTTAATTATCATACAATTTGTTGGCCAAAGTCAAGATTGTTGTTATTAACGGGATCCTAGCCCACTAGGAAACAAGGTTTCCCGAGTACTCCACAGAGGGTTAGAGGTTCGCCGAAAATAGTGGGAGGCAAGTATTAAATTTGCAATATTCGTTTAGTTACTTGCCATATGCGCTCATTTCAAATATTTCGTCAAATTAAATTATTTATTAGTTGGACTAATATTTAATCGTTGTTTTAAAATAGTTGGAGTGTATTCAAACTTCTTCAATTAATAGTTGATTTTATAATTGGATTATAGTAATCAATATAATTGAATTAACCTATTAATTATAGTTGATTATATAGTTAGACTATAGTAATCATTATAATGAATAGTACCTAAAATCGCTGATTAAATAGTTGGACTATTAGAATCAAGATAAAATTGAAAGATTAGTGTTTAAAACATAATCCCGGGTGAAAAATGTATTTAAACGACTTTAATTTTCAAATTGGGAATAAAACTTCAGGATAGTCCTGAAAACAAAGAAGTTACTTTATTTGATAAATAAACATCTTAGGCCTAAGCCCGAAGTTAAGCAAATAGTAGAGCATGATTTTGGAAGATTCATGTGATGATAACTTTAGTGTTTAATCCATTAAGCTTGCCAAGTAGACTCTTTAATTTCTTAATCAGAACTAAAGATTAGATCATTATAGAACACTAAAGTGTTTTAATTTATAAAGATGATACTGAGATAAACACATTAGATGTGAATAACAGTATTTATATTTAGAATATAAATAAATCTCAAACGTATAACATGGCAAACAAATAGCTCAAACTGATTTGATCAGTTGAGACTTATAAGTGGCATTATTGTCTGGGACACAATTAAACAAGACTCGTATATCCACACTTTTGAAGAGTGGATACTAGGACGGATTTGATTCTATTCAAATAATGTCTACGAATCTAGTTTATTGGGCAAAATGTCTAAAATACTTTTTACTTGATAAAAGTACAAGTGCCACCGATCTGTTAGCCCTTATTCGTAGTGAAGTAAGTGGGCCCATGTCTAGCTAGGCTAGATGTGAATATGAATGTTTCGTGACCTTTACGGATATGGCATCGCGTTATGGTTATGTGTTTCTTGTGAAACACGGATTAGAAACTTTTGATGAAATCAAAGAGTTTCGACACGAAGTAGACAAACAGATCGGCTAGAGTATTAACCATCATGGTTAGACCATGATGAAAATAATTAAGCAATAAGTTTCTCAAATATTTGAAAGAGTATAGTATTCTTTCAATGAGGACTCCTCTCGGAACAGGTCAATTTGACGGTGTGTCCGAACAGAGAAACCGAATTTTGTTGGACATGATAAGGTTAATCATGAGTCGCTCTGAGCTACCATTTCCTTCAATGGATACGCATTAACAGTGCATAACTTATTTTGAATAAGGTTCCATAAAAATCTGTTTGACAGACTTCATATTAGATATGAACAGGAAAGAAACCAGGTTTTCTCATTCCTGAAGATTTGGATATGCTAGGCATATGTTTGGATGATACCAAACTAAAACCCAAATCGGATAAGTGCCAAGTTGTGGGTTATCCTAGGGAAACCAAAGTATAATACTTATACATCTCACTAGAGAACAGTGTAATTGTTGCTCACCATGCGGTATTCCTTAGAGGAATACCTATATGCAGTGGTAAGTGGGAGGAAAGTAAAACTCGATGAAAATCGGAGTAATACTATTCCAGGCACCGATTCCTAATGGAACACAAATAGTTTATCAAGGATGAAACTATACTAATAATCTTCGAATACACAAGAACCGCGTAAGTCGAAGAGAGTCAGAAAACAACATGGGGTATAGGTTTCTGATCTCACCTCATAAAGATGTCAATCTTATTGAGAATTCGAACTGACTACGTATGAGGAAGTGATACAAGGTATCGACTCCCTATTATGGCAAAGTGCCATGAAGTCCGAAATGGATTCCATGTATACCAACTAAGTTTGGATACTAGTTGTTGTACCGTAAGGCATTGTGCCTATTGGTATTATATAAGTCTTCAAGGAAGACACATATGGATGGCAACATACCAACGTACAAATCTAGGCTTGTAGCGGAAAGGTATCGTTATCAACATTGTGTCGATTACGACGAAACCTTTTACCTGTTTCCATTGTTAAATCCATTTCGATAATGCTTGCCAATGTTGCATATTTCATTCATGAAATACAACAGCTGAATGCCCAAACCGCTTTCCTTAACGGAAACCTTTTGGAGGATGTTTACAACATCCTGGCGGTTTTGTCGTACCGAAACGAGCAAACAAGGTTTGCAGGTTATTCGATCCATGGATGGATTGAAGCAAACATTGCGTTCTTGGAATTATCATTTTGATGTAATCATAATGGTATATGATTTAATTCAAAATGATAATGATTCTTGTGTATAAGGAGGTTAGTGGGAGCGTACTGACAATGAATGTCTTGAAAAATGATGACATGTCATTTTTTGGAAATGACATTCCCATAATACAATCGGTGAAAGCTTAGCATTCAAGAAAATTCTCGTAGAATTCTTGGGAGAAAAAACCTTTATTCTAGGAATAAAGATCTACTGGGATAGATCTAAAGGTTGTTAAACACTCTCCGAGAACTCGTACATTGAAAAATGTACGCGACCTGGTGTCTCATACGCTTTTAGCATATGGAGTCACAATCAGGCCAATCCAAGTGATAGTCACTGGATTGATGTTAAGAACATCTTTTAGTATCTTAGAGGATCTAAGGATGCTATCTTATACTATGGAGAAGGAGAACTTGAAGTAACTGGGTTCACTGTTGCATGTTTTCTAACCGATAAAAATGACTATAAGTCGCAATAACGGTACTATAAAGTTTGAATAATGGAACAGTGAGCTGGAAATCTTCCAAGCAAGATACTGTTATCGAATAAACAACAAAAGCGGGTTATTGTTGCGGCTGAGGCAGCAATAAAAGCCTTTTGGATCAATAATAATCCTAATTAGATTAGGAATAGTTTTGTTAGCAGCTGAGCTAGGCTTCAGTGCAGACTAAGGAATTAATGGTCTCATCAATGATCCAGATATATACTTCGATATTCATCTGATTCGTTCGGATCATACATCGTGGCGATGTGATGATCGAATAAATCGCATCAGATGATAACCCTGCAAATCCGCTGACGAAAGCATTCCTCAGCAGAAGTTTGAGCGAACCGTACATAGTTCCGGTGTAGGACACTTGAGTGATTGGCTATAGGCCAAGTGGGAGATTGTTGGACAGTTATGACCCAAAGTATCACTATTTGTACAGATCATGGTGTTGTTGTACAAATTAACTATGTGACAAAAGAAATTGTTTTTTTATCATTTGTGATTAGATCACCAAGATGTATAAATGATGAAAGGTCCATATGATTAGTTCCTGAATTAAGATGATATGAGACAGTATCAATCCTCGAAGGTTTAATCATTAAATATCCCTAATCAGAGTATTATCGAGATTGGACATCAATAATGCGGAAAAGACTAGTATTACACTTGTGCGCGTTGTGAGGGCATAACGACATAGTTCTCATATATTTGGGTATAGGATACTCATACAAGTGTGATAGGAAGTTGTGTTTTACCGATGGTACGGAAAATAGCTTCCCTCTGGATAAAACCCTCAGAATTCCATTGTAGTATGACTATGTGTCAATGGAAGTCCGAATCAGGGTAGATGTATTTGGTCTTAACCTGAGACTTGCACCGCTAATACTTGCGACAATCAATATACTTTGGTTTTGGTCGTCCAGGGCTTTAATAGGTTCTGTGTACGCCTCTTCTGGGTATATTGAGAATCGTAGTGTATTGGGTGTGATGTCGAGATGGAAGTATCACTCCAGTCATAGTGGAGATGATGATCACGTAGGATACGAAACTCCTTCTCTTATATGCTGCAGCTATCGGGATATTATGACTAGGTCATGTTTATCCAATTATAGAGACTAGTTACCAGAGATCCGATATGTGCTTCGTACGGGGCAGACCATTTCCAGTCCCAGGCCTTGCACGTGACATCCGATGCTGGATCGAAATACGCTATACTACGTATACTACGCCTGATATAGATCACATATTCCTGTAAGGATATTTCTGGAGAATTGGGTAGGCATGGCGCTTTGCTAGAAGCCAACCTTGTCTTGTAAATCGGTAAAAACGTAGTACTAGGTACTTACGTGTTCGGATAGTCCGACGACCAGATTTACTGCCAACATATCTGGGGATCTCATGGGTCGCTTCCCGAAGATTCACCGATGACGTATGACTCACACTTTATTAATCTGGGATTAATTAAAGAGAGAAAATTAATCTGGGATTAATTACGGAGATATATTAACTGGGATAAAATATTTATTAAAGAGAGAAAATGATTAATTTGGAATTAATCGATAAAATAATATATTCGATATATTATACGAAATATGATTTCGACGCGGAATTAAATTAGAATTTAATTCGGGCGAACGAGTTAATTTAGAATTAATTCGTTAGCGACGTGAATAGTAATTTTGCTAGGCAAAGTTATTTAATTAAATTAGATTTAATTTTATCGCAACAGAAAATTCGCTAATTTGGAATTAGAGAACCCGAGCCGGGAGTGTTTGCGGACGCACTCGCATTTCGAATTCAAGTGCGGCCCGCAAGTCACATCAAGCCTCAAATCAATACTCAATCGATTGATGTGATGTCTAGTCACTTTGAGTGATTTGACAACTTGTCATGAGTGATGTGAATAGTTGATGGAAGTGGTTGTGGCTTTATTGCTTTGACTTTTTGAAAGTTGAAATATGGTATATGTTTAATTGATTTTTGAAATCAATTAACAAATACACACAATACATTTTTCTCTCTTCTCTCTTCTCTCCTACACGCCCAAGGGGCTGTTTTTCTTCCCAAAAATTCACTGCATTGCCGAGAATGAAGAGGAAGAAATTAGGGAATTTTGCGGCAAAATTTCCGGAGTGCTAGCACGCTTTAGGAGTCTTGCAAAGGTGATAGGGAACCGCACCCGTGAGCATGGAATCACATCACAAAGCTTGGAGCTTGTAAGATCATCCATGGCCGAATTTCTTGGAGCTCAAAAACTGCCACTGCCGAGAGCACCTTGGAGGAGAGCTTGAAGTTTTTGTGTTCGTCGCATCGCTCAACCGATCATTGTAAGTATTCCGCAACTTCTTTGAGTATTCGCACATGAGTTTCATTGCTTAATTTGATCCCAGTTAGACTGTAGAAACCCAACAGAGATCCTATAGGACTGAACTCAGATAAAGACAAATTTCTTTTAATATCTGTTAACCGAAGAAATTCATTTTATCTAATAACTGGTCATATATGAATTTGATCTTAATCCTGAGTGTACTACGACCTCTTGTATGACAGGCTTTGTCCTTTGATTTACTATGGTGAGGTTGGTGTAGCATTCCCGGCTAATAACTACGTATTTTGGTGATATAGTATGATGTGTAGCTGGGAACGTTTTACATAGATATGGAATTCAATCCTTATTTCGAGAAGCAGAAGAATATCTCTTTTAAGAATTGATTCGAGACTTGAACAATTTGAGCACTCAACTTTTCTATTACGAATAGAAGGTTTTAAATTCATAATTTTTATGAATTAATTGTTCATTATAGAATCAATGTTGCTTAAGAGACAAAATATTTAGAGGGGTTTAAAGGACTTATGACCCGACTCTATTTATGAGATATTTGTGAATGCCTATATCCATATGTAATGACTATATCGATGAACACCGAGGTTGTTCGGCTTATATTTTCCATGTACGATAACAGGAATTTAACTTCGAGTTTTTAGTGGAATAACGCGGAGTTAATAGTTCGTAATATTTAATTAAAGAGTTTAATTAATATTTCAGAATTATTAGAGCTCGGAACCGTAGGTCCATTTGGTCCCCGTGCTAGCTCGATTAACTGTAGCAAACCTAATATAATTAGATTTTCTAATAATATACTCACATTATAGTTATATATTATTAATAAGATTAATGATATACTTTGTAACAAATGAAAACTATGTTAAATTAGTTTAACTTAATGATTTCTAGAATTATTTGATTATGAGATAATCAAATCATGATTATGAGATAATCATGTTATTAGTAATTATGAGATAATTACTACAACATAATTTGAGGTAATTAAATCATTATTAAGATAATGATTTTTTATTTACCTTGGAGACAAAGCCATATGGCTTACCATGCTCTCCAACTTAATATGTCTATTATGTAGCATGTATACACCTAATGGCTTTGTCATTAGCTAAACAATTCTTATGCTTTGGTATGCCATTCGCATTAATGAGTTTGCCATTGCAAGAAAGTATTAGATGCTTAATGAAAAAGTCTTTATCTTTAGCTTAATATTTCTTATGCTTTGGTATGACATTCACATTAATATGTTTGACATTGCAAGAAAGCATTAGATGCTTAATGACAAAGTTAATTGGCTTGTGTAAGAGAATATAATCTCTACCATCTCTCCTCACTTGTAAGAGTTACCATTTTCATTCATTCACACAAGTGCTTAGTAGAAAAAAAAAAGAGTTCAAATATTCACAATTATTGTAAGAGTGTTTGAAAAAAAAAATTCCAAAAAACAAACACCATTGTGACAACATTTATTTTCTAAATTGTTTAGAGTTGATCTTTTTGAGTGAAGCCCACACTTCGGTTTGTTGGTTTCGAGTCATAGTTCGGAAGATCAGGTGGTTGATCCAAGTGTCGGACACCAAAGGAAACTCATATACATCAAAGGATTAAAATTCATTCTCCAATTGTTGGAGGAATTCTACTACAACAAGGAAAAGGCAAATAAAATTTTAAAGGTCCATACCGGAGCCGGTGGCCAACATTAGCAACTTCCGCTGCGCTAAGGAAAGTCGTTTCCTATAATTGGCATTAAGAGCTCAAGTTTGAAAAGTGTTATTAACCATTCTCCTTTAAAGTTTTAAGTTTTTAATAATTTATATGAGATATAGATTATTAGTATGCATGTTATGATGAGTAGGCACAATTAGATTCATGAGATGAATGGTTTTAATGTTTACTTTGATTCATGTCATGAATGTATTGCGTTGGTCATTAATTTTTCCGGATTTTATTTTTTAGTATTGGGAATGTAAGACCATAAGGTCATATTCTTTCAAGTGTTGTAAGTTCATTTCCTTTCTAATAAGTTCATTTGTAACCCTATTTGTAACTTGGAGGAACTGATGCTGCGAATGACTTATGATGAAGAAACTCTGAGAAGAACTCAACAACCCACCATGGAGCAAGATTTGAAGACCAATGGATGCGTTGGATTTATTGTACTAATTAGATTAGTATAGAAAAATAAGAGCCTTGGATTTATTGTGTCTACTAGCTGGTTTATCTTTGGAATAGGGTATCTATACTTCGGGTAGGACTTGTTAAGGTTGGTGAAGTTAATACTGACTCTCCAATTTCCATTCTTTTTTTCCACCACAACCACATTAGGTATCCATTCAGGGAATTGGCAAGGTATGTGGCTCCTACTGTCAAGAGTCAGTCCACATCTTTGCTGATGATCTTATTCCTCACATTGGGGAATCACCTCTGCTTCTGCTTGACTAGCGGAAATTTTGCATCAATATTAAGACAATAGGCTGCCTCGGCTAGATCCATCCATGTCATGTCTTTATTCCTCTTGAGCATCTTCACTATCTCATTCTTCTCATTGACTGATAATAAGGCTTTTACCAGCACATTTTTCTCTAGCTTTACTTCATTTAAAATCGTCTTCTTCAGACTCTAAATAGTAGTTTCTTGTCTAGCTCATCCTCCAGCTGCTTCAGGGTAGGCTGGTATGTAGTTCTATAATTACTATTTTTCAGCCTCTGCTACCCTTATGGCTCCGCCGGACCTTTGTATCTCTCCATATGGCATCTTGTACACCCTCTCGGAGTCACATTGTAGCATCGGCTAGCCTATGAGGGGTCGCCTTTCAGAAAATGTCACCTCATTACTGGGTATAGGGTTGACACTACACCCTTTACTGCATGGATATACTTCCGACCCATGATCACATTAACATGGGATGCACTATTGATGATCAGGAACTCGATTGGTGCTACCCTCTTCACGGCGTATACCAACAATGTTATTATTCCCAGTGGCCTTTCTTTTGCATTATTAAATAAGAACAAAGGTTTCTGATTGAGGGAGATTAGAATCTGGTCTATCCCCATTTATTGGAATGCATCCCAAAAGATGATGTCCGAACTTCTCCCTCCATCTAACAGGACAATAGACATTATTGCATCTGATATGCACAGTCTGATTATTAGAGGGTCTGTATGTGTTGGTCTCAGCATGTCCATGTCTCTGTCTGTAAATGAGACTGGTGTTAAGTAGGTGGATAGCCCTACTCATGTCTTGATGCAATTTACTTGAAATCCCAATACCCCATATGTTCTTTCCTCGTCGTGATCTGGCACTTCATCCTGCACGGTTTCTCGTGCCCCTCATCAGGCTTGTCTATCCTTATACATGAGACGTGGCCTAGCCCCCATTTATCTCCTGAGGCGCTGCTTGGTACTGCCTCAGATCTTCGCTTGATGTTTCTCTAGTCTTGGTGTTGCTGGTAGTTGACTTCCCAAGGCATAACCCCGACTTCCAGCTGGCTCTTTCCTTTCAGATATTCTAGTAGCTTACCCTTTTTCATGATGGCTTTCAGCTATAAGTATAGGTTCTTGCATCTAGTTGTGGTGTGTCCCACATGTCTATAAAAATCAAAATACAGACATTTGTCTCGGTATTCTACTGACACTCTTATCGGCTGGGGCTCCCTCAGTAAACCCTGATTTTTCACTTTATGGAAGATTTGCTCATGTGGTAGAGTGAACTCATACATTATCCCATCATCTTCCCACATTGGCCATTTGGGCTCTAATTTGTACCTTTCTTTTTCCTCGGAGCTCATAATTCCTTCCTACTTCCTTGTGATATCCTTTTCTCGAGTCCTGACCTTGTTCGCTGTTGTTCCGATTACTATGACCTTAATCTGCCACTGTGATCGTTGTGGCCTGAGACATCTTGGTTCTATTTTCCATCACTTTCAGTAGGCCCTATACTATGGTCAATACCTCCAATATGTCATAAGGAGGTACCTTTAAGAACTCCTCATGAATGTAGGACCCATAAATCAGCCCTCTTACGAAAAAGGTTGCTGCTAACTTCGAATCTAGGTTGTTGATGGTGTTCATCGTGTCAACCAACCTCTGTAGGTAGTGTCTGGGAGGCTCATCATATCTCTACTCCAACTATAGGTCGGCCATAGTAACTTTAGTGGGACGGTTGCCATGATATTGTTTAATGAATCACTGCCTTAGATCTTCGAAATTCCATATGGATCTCTCTAGCAGTTGCAGAAACCAGTAGAGGATGTTTCCAGCAAGAGTGGTGATGAAGAACTTGCACATCAATACCTCGTTAGTGGTTTCCAACATGAGCCTCTATCGAAACTGAACCAGGTGAATAACTAAGTCTGACTTCCCAATATATTTTTCGAAGCTAGGTGGGGTGAAGTCTTGGGGTTTCAAATCTTCCTCGATCCACTCCTGAAATGGTGAGGATGACATCCCAATAATTGCTAGGTCAGCCAAATCTGTCAAGGTCTGCATCCGAACCCCTTTGATCATTTTTGCTATTGCCACCACCATCTTTTCGTCAACACACTCTTCCTTCTCGTATATATGTTTTCTGTTACGACTCACGTCCAAGCATTTTCCTTTCTCTTTATGTTCCACCTCTCTCCACTTCCGGCTATGATTCATAGAACCATCTACATCGGAACCCACATCATCAATCCTGATAAGGCTCTTTCCCTTTCGTCGTGGTTCTCCTCTATCCGCCCCTCCTCGTGGAGGTCCTCGATGACGGCTCAATCCTTCTCTTTCCTCTTGTCCTTACTGGGGCCAACTCTATGAATCTGGGATTTGAGCGTTTGGTTATCTTGTTGTATAACTTGCAATTGTTCTTGGAACTGCTTTCTCATGGCCTGCATCTGGTCCTCCATCTGCTGCATCTTCTCATTCTTGATTACCGAGATGTATGTCGTAGGTATCAAGTGGTTGGATACTTTGTCCTCCTGGTGAGAACGGATGCAGAGATTTTAGACTCTTTTTTTCTTAGTACCATTCTTTCTTACTTGATTGAGAGAATTTTTGGGTTTGGTAATTTGTAGAAAACCGTAAACATAGCTTTTCATCTCAAAAGTTTCTCACAGACGGTGCCAATTTTTTGTGCAGTAAACTCTACAAACAATAGAATCGAAAGTAAAGTAGAAAAATTGGTAAAAAGTGTTCTCTTATTACTTGATTATCCAAAGGTCGATCCCTTACTCTAGGGATTCTCGTCCTATTTTTACTACTTTCTTACAAGGAAAATAAACTGATATCGGTTACATTCCATTCATATTTCCCACTAACTGGCCCACTCCCTAGAATCTCAGAACTTCCATTTTCTGGATGATTGTCCAGATTAAAGAAACGGAAAGTAATTTATTGGTTGTCTAATTCCTTGTTTAGAAGATTTGTGTCATACAGAAGCTGATCTCTCGAACCTAATTCTTGTGTTACCTATATTTGCCTTCGTATGAATCAAGCCTGGTATGGACTTCCCACTAGTGAGTCATAAATTCAGATCTCGATGGAGGTCCTTCTATTGGACTCTGATGATAGGTCCTACTTCAGACCCTGGTTGTAGGTTTTTCTGCCAAACTCTTATGACATGTTCTGTGATAGACTGTGATGACCGATCCTAAAGGCTGGTTCTGACAGAAGATCCTGGAGACTTATTCGTCTGGTCATGTGTCATTTCACCAGATGTTTGGTTTTTTCCCAACTAGATCGAAATATAAGTTGTATTGTTGTCAATTTTGAATTCTAATATTATGCATTTCTTAAACCCAAGCTGATCGTTAAATGATTATAGGATGATATGAATATGAGAGGTTTAAGGATATTTTGTGCCTTAGTTGAGACTTTTAATGAGGTGTTGATAAGTGCGGTTTATACCCATTTATTCTCGTATTCTTAGCTTACTATTTTGTTAGATTTTGTGTCATTTAATGTATTTTGTAGTTTGTTTTATGTTTTATTGATAGGAAGCATTGAAACATGGATCTTGGAGCAAACGTACGTGTTTTGGGACCTTACGGACTCAACAGAAGCATGCGGGAAAGCTGGATACGCGCAGAATTCATTCCCTGAAAAATTATACTGGCGTCGTGATGCCCAGACACGATAGCAACATACAACTTTCCTGAGAGTATGGCGTTGTGATGCCAATTCAGACGTCGCGATGCTGTAGCAGAATTCCTGAATCTTCAGAAATCATTATTCGACAAGCACTAGGACTCCAAGACTTACCTATAAATATAGAAGCTCGTCCAAAGCCCTGAGAGGGGAGAAAATTAAACAAGAAAATAGTTCAAAAAATAAATTTTAGAGAGATCCAATGAGGAAGATTGAAGAGCGACAAGAGGAGACGAATGCGGTGACGTCCGAAAATGAAGGGATTCGATTCGGGTTTTATCTTCTAGTTTCTTTCTTTAGACTTTAATGATGTCTATTATGTTCTTGACCATATTTTCAATGTTTTTATCTTTGTTCGTGAACTAACTCTATTATTCTAGAGGATGATGTAACCTATGATTGAACCTATATGTTGTTTGCTAATTCGTTTTTATGAAGTTTTAATTCAAGTTTATTTATATTGTCTTGTGTTTAATACTTCTAGTTTGTTGGCCACAAATTAAGATGATGCATGTTTAGAATTATCACTCGGGAGATAGGAATTTGAATAGGATCTAGATAATATAACCTATGAGTGTTATAGAGTTTGAGAGAACCTATAATCTCTTTGAAGTCGTTAACAAAGAATCACAGAGCGTAATGCATTATTAATTACTAGATTTTTATAAGGATATCGAAGTCTGTAATTGATAATATATTCACACATCACTCGGGAGAAAGAGTTAGAATAATTTAGTATTCTTGACTTATAAACTAAGATATTGAATAAACTAATAATAATTGTTCCTTTAGTTTTTAGTTTTGAATTTAGATTATTTTAAATTACTTTCTAAATAAAGTTAGGTTTATCAATTATAATACTTATAATCATGTGGGTTCGACACTATTTACTTAACTTTTATTGAAACTTGACATCATATACTTATGGTACGATACTCTCGCAACAAGTTTTTGGTGCATTTGCCGGTGATTGTTAATCTAATTCACATTAATACTATTACTGGGTAACCTTAACTTTAATTTAGATTTTTCTTTTATTTTTATTTATTTCCTTTTCTGAAAGGAGAATTGAAAAAGAAGTGTTGGCAGCTGAAAATATAGAGAACAACCTGCGCCAAGTGACAATTCGGGATCACTTTAAACTGATGGTTGGTGATAACTACTATGGGATTGTGCACCCACCAATCAATGCCAATAACTTTGAGCTAAAACCTTCATTGATCAACATGGTGCAAAACAACTAGTTTGGGGGTTTAGCTGTAGAGGATCCCAATGTGCATTTAAAGATGTTCTTGGAGATGGCGGATACCATAAAGATGAATGGCGTGACTAAATATACTATCAGGTTGCACTTGTTTTCATTCTCTTTAAGGGACAAAGCAATGGGTTGGCTGCAATCTATACCGATGGGAAGCACCATGACATGGGTAGATATGGCCACTAAATTTCACGAGACTATAACTCGTCCATTAGGGTCGCCTAGGGGTTCAAAGGCTTGTTGCATACGCTAAATGCAATCGTGATCCCTATGAAAATGGCCTAGTTAATTTATTTACTTTTATTTTTATTTTTATTTAGTTTTTATTTAGTATTTTGTTCGGGACTAACAAAATCTTAAGTTTATGGGTGTTTGATAAGTGCGGTTTATACCCATTTATTCATGCATTCTTAGTTTACTATTTTGTTAGATTATGTGCTATTTAATGTATTTTGCAGTTTGTTTTATGTTTTATTGATAAGAAGCATTGGAACTTGGAACTTGGAGCAAATGTACGTGTTTTGGGACCTTACGGAAGCAATGGAAGCACGCGGGAAAGCTGGATACGCGCAGAAACCATTCCCTGAAAAATTACGCTAGCGTCGCGACACCCATTGTAGCGTCCCGACACCCAGACATGAAGGCAACATACAACTTTCCCCAGAGTATGGCGTTGAGACGCCAATTCCGACGTCGCGATGCTGCGGAAGAGTTCCAAAATCTTCAAAAATCATTATTCTACAAGCACAAAGACTCCAGGACTTTCCTATAAATATAGATGCTCGTCCAAAACCCTAAGGGGAGAAAAATACACAAGGAATAGTTCAAAACACATATTTTAGAGAGATCTAAGAAGGAAGATTGAAAAGCGACAAGAGGAGACGAATGCGGTGACGTCCGAAGTCGAAGAGAGTCAATTCAGATTTTATCTTCTAGTTTCTTTCTTTAAACTCTAATGATGTTCATTATGTTCTTGATCATATTTTCATTGTTTTTATCTGTGGTCATGAACTTACTCTATTATTCTGAAGGATGATATAACCTATGCTTGAACCTATATGTTGTTTGCCAATTTGATTTTTATGAAATTTTAATTCAAGTTTATTTATATTGTCTTGTGTTTAATACTTCTAGTTTGTTGGCCACAAATTAAAATGATGCATGTTTAGAATCTATCACTCGAGATAGTGGATTTTGAATAGGATATAGATAATATAACCTATGAGTGTTATAGAGTTCGGGAGAACCTATAATCCATTTGAAGTCATTAACAAAGAATTACAGAGCGTAATGCGTTATTAATTACTAGATTTTAATAGGGATATCGAAGTCTGTAATTGATAATATATTCATTCGGTACTTGGGAGAGGGAGTTAGAATAATTTAGAATTTTTGACTTATAAACTAAGATATTGAAGAATAATTAATTGGCATAGCAAATACATAGGAGATAGCTGGGTGAAATCAGACTCTAGAATCTCTCTCATCTTAGTTTCTCCTAATTAAACGTTTTAATATCTTGTTCCTTTAGTTTTTAATTTTAAATTTAGATTATTTTAAATTGCTTTCTAAATAAAGTTAGATTTATCAATTATAGTACTTAGTGGGAATTTGATTACAATCATTGTGGGTTCGACACTCTTTACTTATCTTTTACTAAAACTTGACACAGTATACTTGCGGTACGATAATCTCGCAACAGGTGTACTTACCGTCAACAACTTCAAATCTTAAATGTATGTAAAATAATTCAAAATTTATTTTATTTTTTTATCATATCTTAAATTTAAACAATAATCAAGAATATCCTTTAAAAAATAATAGTCAAGAAATTTGCTATTGTCAATGGAACCCTTCTGATTCAATTATCAAATATATGAGCACATCATTTATGCTAGCAATTTCTATCTCAAACATGAGGTTTGGCTCAACAAGTTCCATCTCCTACAAATTCAATTTCTTTAAAATCATGTTAGGGGTGTGCACGGTTTCGGTTGAAATCGCAACCCGACCCGAACCGCACCGACCTTAATCGAACCACGCAGTTTGAAAAAATATTGAAAATAATTTCAGGTCAGCCTGAACCGAACCGTAAATTTTGGGTCGGTGCGCGATTTTGACCCAAACCGTGACCCGAACCGCCTAAACCGCCGACCCGCGTTCAATTTAGACATTATATTATATTTTTCTTCTTCTTTAACCCTGAAATTTAAGATATTTAATGATCTTATGATAATATGCAATGTATAAATGAAAATTATGTATTTTTTCTCTTCAATTATTATGTGAAAACACATAAAATTTTCTTTAAAAAAATTTCCAATCCAAACCGCCGACCCGAACCGCCGCGATTTCCTTATCAAATTTGCGGTTTCAGTTTCTAATTTCTCAAACCTCTAACCC
>SKCR01054963.1:0-29296 GCA_019454045.1 Zanthoxylum bungeanum | reverse complement strand
ATTATAACACTATCCACATCATACCTTTGACTCATATTGGGTCTACACTTCCATGTCCTAGGTCAAACGGTGGGGATATAGTGAGGTCGAGGACCATCTCTCATATGTAAATCGCATACCAGAGGGATTAATATAGCTTCCTCTCATTTGTGGGGCATTGGCATGTTGCTAGATGTCAACTTGGTCTTGAAATCGAACGACCATCTGATCGCGAGGATAATTTATGTTCGATTTAAATTATTCACGATTCATTTCATGTCCAACTTGAGGGAACTAAAAGGTCCACACACAACAAAGTCAAAAATATTTTAATGGTTAACACGTCGCACAGTACAAATTTAAACAGATATATGATTGCTGTAGGAATTGTTTCAAAAATGGTTCAATGTGTTAATTATTGAACATAATCATTATGAGGTTCCATAGTGCTTGGGATCGGTGATGATGATAGGGGTGTTGAGTTCCTAATTAGGTCCCAAGAATCATCCAAAACAAGCATAAAATCGCATGAACACATCAAGGAATAATGGCGGAAACAAATACTCACAATGATTGGATTTGATGCAAAGAACACAAGTCTTTTTCGTTCTCCTAGGCTCGGCAATGGCTTCCAAGTGCAGTGAGCTGTGCGGTTTTGATGGTTGAAGCACCTCCAAGATTCGGCCATGGTCATCACCATTGAAGCTCCAAGCTTCAAGCTTTTCCATGCACAAATTCGTTTCCCTATCACCATAATATAACCCTAGAGTGTGCTAGCACTTGTTTCTTCTTCATTTTGTTTGATCAAACCAGAAAAATGATGAAGAAATTCGGTCTTGACCGGAGAGAGAGAGAGACAATTTGGCTCCAAAAGAAACCTAAAAACGTATAAGATAGAGAGAAAAACGTGAATGTAGTTCAAAGAGAGAGAGAGAATAAAAGCTTTTATATATGTTTTATTTTATATCATTTACCAAGTAAATAATAAACATATATTAAACTTTAATTCAAAAGTCAAAAGCAAAAAGCAAATAATGCTTTTCAATCACTTCACATCACTATTCACATCACATCTCTTCACTTATTAAAGTGACAACATGTCATATCACATCACTCAAAGTGACAAGTGATTTGACGATTGATGCGACTACTAGTGATTTGACGCTTGATGTGACTTACGTGTCGCGCTCGAATTCGAAATGCGAATGCGCTCGCAATCAATCTCGGGCTCGGGTTCGCTAATTCCAAATTAACAATTTCCGTCGCGTCGTAATTAAATGATTACGCCTAGCGAATTCACTATTCACGTCGCTAACGAATTAATTCTAAATTAATTCGTTCGCCCGAATTAAAATCTAATTTCAATTCCGCGTCGAAATCTAATTTTCATATAATATATCGAATATATTATTTTACCGATTAATTCCAAATTAATCGTTCTCTCTCTTTAAATAATATTTTATCCCAGATAAATATCTCCGTAATTAATCCCAGATTAATTTTCTCTCTAGAAATTAATCTTTCTCTCTACTAATTAATCCCAGATTAATCATAGTGCGAGTCATACATCATCGGTGAATCTTTGGGAGCGACCCATGAGATCTCCGGATATGTTGGCAGCAAATACGGTCGTCGGACTATCCGAACACGTAAGTACCTCGTACTACGTTATAACCGATTTACAAGACAAGGTTGGCTTCTAGCAAAGCGCCATGCCTACCCAATTCTCCAGAAATATTCTTACATGAATATATAGATCTGTATCAAGCGTAGTATACCGTAGTATTGTGTATATCGGCCCAGTATCGGATAGTCACGTGCTAGGGCTGGGGCTGGATAAGTGTCTGCCCCGTCCGAAGCACATGTCGGATGTCTGGTAACTAGTCTCTATAATCAGATATTCATGACCTGGTCATAATATCATGATTGGATGCGCATCACTCAAGAGCACTAGTACCGTATCCTGCGTGACATCATCTCCACTATGACTGAAGTGATACTTCCGTCTTGACATCACACCCAATACACTACGACTCTCTGATAAACCCAGAAGTTGTGTACGCAGAACCGGTTAAAAGCCCTGTACCACCAAGACCAAAGTCTACCGATTATCGTAAGTATTAGCGGTGCAAGTCTCAGGTTAAGACCAAATACACCTACCCTGATGTCGGACTCCCATAGACACATAGTCATAATACCAATGGGATTCCGAGGGGTCTATCCAGAGCGAAGCTGTTTCCCGTACCATCGGTGAAACACAACCTCCTATCGCACTTGCATAAGTATCCAATACTTAAATATATGAGAACTATGCCGTTGTGCCCTCACAACGCGCACAAGTGCAATACTAGCCTATTCCGCATTATCGATGTCCTGTCTCGATAATACTACGACTAGGGATATTTAATGATTTATCCTACGTGGACTGATACTGTCTCATATCATTCTCCGTCCAGGAACAAATCATAGGGACCTCTCATCATTTATATATCTAAGGTGATCTAATCACAAATGATAAGAGTGCAATCTCCTTTGTCACATAGTTAATTTGTACAACAACACCATGATCTGTACAAATAGTGACGCTATGGGTCATATTATCCAACAATCTCCCACTTGGCACATAGCCAGTCACTCGAGTGTCTAACACCCGAACTATGTACGGTTGGCTCAAACTGCTGAGAAAAGGTTTTCGTCAGCGGATTTGCATGATTATCATCCGATGCGATTTACATGATCATCACATCGCCACGATGTATGATTCGAACGAATCAGATGAATATAGAAGTATATATCTGGATCGTCGATGAGACCTTTAATTCCTTAGTCTGTGCTGACGCCTAGCTCAGCCACTAACAGAACTATATCTAATCTAATTAGATTTATTATCGACCCAAATAGCTTCTATTGCTGCCTCAGCTGCAGCAATAATCCGTATTTGTTGTTTATTCGGAAACAGAATCTTGCTCGGAAGATTTCCAGCTCACTGTTCCGTTATTCAAACTATATAGTACCGTTTGCGACTTTTAGTCGTCTTTATCAGTTATAGGAAACTTGCTACAGTGATCCCAGTCACTTCAAGTTCTCCTTCTCCATAGACTAAGACAGCATCCTTAGTTCTCTAAGATACTAATGGATGTTTTTAACATTAATCCAGTGACTATCACTCGGATTGCCCTGTTTGTGAATCCATATGCTCAAAGAGTATGATACACCAGGTGTTGTACATTTTCAATGTACGGTTTCTAGGAGAGTATTTCGAAAGCCAAGCTTTCGCCGATATTTATTTTATGGGAATATCATTTCCAAGAAATGACGTATTATCATTATTTTATAGGACAGCCACTGTCAGTGCGCTCCAACTAACCTTCTTATATATACACTAGAAATATTTTCGTTTTGAATTAAATCATACATCATTATGATTATATCAAACGATAATTCCAAGAACCTAATGCTTGCTTCAATCCAATCATGGATCGAATAACAAGCATTATCCAAATGGATTTACCGTGGCAACAGGTAAAAGGTTGAATCGTAATCAACACAATGTTGATAACGATACCTTTCCGTTAAAGCCTTGCTTTATACGTTGGTATGTTGCCATCCATGTATGTCTTCCTAGAAGACTTTTAAGTACCATTAGGCACAATGCCTTGTGGTACATCAACTAGTATCCAAACTGGTTGATATACATGGAATCCATTTCGGATTATATGGCACTTTGCCATAATTGGGAGTTGATATCTTGTATCACTTCCTCATACGTAGTCAGTCAGTTGGTATTCCTCAATAAGATTCACATCTTTATAAGGTTAGATCAGAAACCCATACCCAGGTTGTTTTTCCGACTCTGTCCGACTTACGCGGTTCTGTGTATTCGAAGATTAATGGTAATAGTCTCATCCTTGATGAACTATTTGTGTTCCATTAAGATTCGGTGCCTTGAACAGTATTACTCCGATTTCCATCGAGTTATACTATCCTCCCACTTACCACTGCATATCGGTATTCCTATCAGGAAAAACGTATGGTGAGCAACAATCTAATTGTTCTCTTGTGAGGTGTATAAGTACAATACTTACGGTATCCCTAGGATGACCTACATTTGGCACTTATCCTATTTGGGTTTTAGTTTGGTATCATCCAAACATATGCCTAGCATACCCAAATTATCAGGAATGAGAAACCCGGTTTCTTTCCCGTTCATATCTAATATGTAATCTGTCAAACAGATTTTATGGAACCTTATTCAAAATAAGTTCTTGCACTGTTTAGCATATCCGTCGAAGGAAATGGTAGCTCAGAGCGACTCGTGATTAACCTTATCATGTCTAACAAAATTCGGTTAATCTGTTCGGACACACCATCAAACTGACGTGTTCGGAGGAGTCCTTATTTGAAAGAATATTATACTCTTTCAAATATACTAGAAACTTATTGTTTAAGTATTATTCATTACGGTCTTACCGTGACGGTTTAATACTTTAGCCGATCTATTTGTCTTTTCGTGTCGAAACTCTAAAAGTTTCCGATTTGTGTTTCAAAGAAACACATAACCATACGCGATGCCACATCCGTACAGGTCACGAAATATTCATATCCATATCTAGCCTAGCTAGACATGGGCCCACTTGCTTCACTATGAAGTAGGGCTAACAGATCGGTGGCATTTACACTTTTACCAAGTAAATAGTGTTTTAGGCACTTTGCCCAAATAGACTAGATTCGTAGACTTTATTTGAATGGAATCAAATCAGTCCTGGTATCCGCTCTTCAAAAGTGCGGATATACGATTCTTGTTTATCAATGTCCCTGACAACTATGCCACAATTAAGTTTCTTAACTGATCAAATCAGTTTGAGCTATTTATTTGTCATGTTATATATTTGAGATATTATTTATATTCAAAATATAAATCCTGTTATTCACATCTAATGTGTTTATCTCAATATCATCTTTATATAATGAAACACTTTAGTGTTCTAGAATATAAAGGTACACCCGCAGCGGGTTATACGCGATATAGAGATAATGTTTCTAGTCAAACTAGCTACATTATAACAGTTTCTAAATTTAAGTACTAACCCGAAGGTAGTTCCTAAATTCAGATATCTACGGTTAAAACAGCGACTTTCGTCCCGTTTTCAATTCGCAGATAAATCTCAATTGAAGTCAGTATCCTGTTCAAAATAGATTCTGAACATCAATATATATATTTTATGTACCACACTAAGTATCTAAAATCCAATTTTAATACTAGCTGTGAACATAATTATGACAAACATAATGGATTAAGCACTTAAGTTATCATTACATGATCTTCCAAAGATTATGCTCTACTATTTGCTTAACTCTGGGCTTAGGCATAATACGTTATTTTATCAAATAAAATAACTTATTATTTTTTCCAGGACCATCCTGAAATTTATTCCCAATTTGAAAATTAAAGTCGTTTAAATACATTTTTCACCCAGGATTATGTCTTAAACACTAATCTTTCATTTTTATATCTTGATTCTAATAGTCCAACTATTTAATCAACGATTTGTGGTACTATTTATTATAATGATTATAATAGTCCAACTATATAATCAAATATAATCTAAATTAATTAACCTCAATTACATTGATTACTATAGTCCAACTATAAAATCACTGTAAACTGAAATTAATTAATTCAAATATATTGATTAATATAATCCAATTATATAATCAAATATAATACAGTCCAACTGATTATTAAAACAACAATTTAAATATTAGTCAACTAACATTTAATCTAACGACGAAATAATTTGAATGAGCGCGTATGGCGAGTAATTGAACGAGTATTGCAAATTCAATTCTTGCCTCCCACTATTTTCGGCGAGCCTCTAACCCTCTGTCGAGTACTCGGGAAACCGTGTTTCCTAGTGGGCTAGGATCCCGTTAAATATCACACAATCTTGACTTTGGCCAACAAATTGTATGATAATTAACTAGGTAGATCTCGAAGATCAATTGGATCTCATCCAATTCCTAGATCCAGTAGGCGGATATCCAAATCCTAAACATATATCTTATATATGCCAATACATCCAATGTATTACCTAACCTTTTCCTCTGAATCAACTAAGCCTTGGCTTTGGCACAACAAACCTAGTGATCCCAGTCAAGCGCGACCCATTGACCATGGAAAGCTTCGTAATCAATGTCGATGGACAAGAAGTGGTCTTGACTTTGGCCAACAAACCACAACTTGGACAAGACACTGATATGGAACAAAGCCTTCGTGATTCAAACACATCTTCGACGGACAAGGGCTTGACTTTGGCCAACAACCCATGCCAATCTCGGATCTTGAGTAAGAATCACTCAATGGAAGGAAAAACGCATGATATTTGATGAGGGTTTTTCGCGTGCAAATTGGCTACCAATTTAATTATCTTTGTTAAGGTCTCATCATCATACACCCTTAAACATGCATTCTAAACACATAATAAAGCGAGTATGAAAATAAAATAATAATGATATGCGGATGGATACTTTACATTGATCCTAGATCAAATCTCTCATTTTCTCTCTCCAAAGCTAGCACATGTATTTACTTCTACCCGTTACACTACACTTCTAAAGAAACCTCATTTACATTGAGGGGAATAGGTGAGAAGAGATACAAAGAGTATAGAGGTGATAAGGCTGGACACGCAGGTCCAATTTAATAAATCAAATTTATTACAACAATTTCCAAAATTGCCCCACCCGACTAATATCCATCCGATATACATTATTCATGCATCACAACCATGTATTCATACAAGCATGTTATCAATCAATCTAATCCAATTAATTAATCTGATAATTAGTGATCATCCAATGTTCAAACAACGATTTGATTTTTGCTCGAGTCAAACTCGTTTTGCGAATAAGTACTGAAAGTACGAATTCTTGAATTAAATTAAACTACAACATAAATCCAATTTAACATGTATTTAATACTAATTCACTATTCAATTCCAAATTGAATATTACACTTTATTAATGAACCTTTACGACTTAAATTCCAAATTTAATCGCAATGGGTCTCAAAGCCCAATTAACATCTAATGTTTGTTTAATTAAAGTCCAATGGGCTTTTAATTAATTTCTTAAGGCGTGGACTTTTGGTCAACTCGGGTCAAACTGATAACCAAAATCCAATCCGGGAGTTACCCCATAAGCCTTTAAATTAATTTTGGCCCATTAGGCCCAATTAAATAATTAAGGTCCATTAAGTCATAATTGGACTTTATGGATGCGGTTTTGGGCCCAATTGGATCCAACCAAATTGGCCTAAACCTAACTTGGTACAACCAAGCCCAAAAGCCCATTACAACCTAAGGCCCAATTTCCAAAATAAGCCCAAATAATTAACTTATAAAATTCCAAATTCCATAATTAATTAACCTAAGTGTAATGCACAATTGACCACCCAATTAATATTTCTAAACATCAATTAGCATACTTTATCATGCATTTCTACATCAAATAATGTCCAACACAATTTATTAAAATCAAACCCAATTTACATGCTTTTGTTCTCGGTAATTAGGGGTTTTTCAATCCGATTCGGTTTCAATCCAATTGAATCCACAATCATCATTTCCCAAATCAATTAAACTCATCTAATGAATCAAAATACAAAAAACACAATGAATTTCATATCCAATTGAATTCGGCCAAGCCTACTTTAATTTGGGAAAATTGTTCCAAATCAAAATTCAATCCAATCAAATTTCAATTCAACATTACCCACTTGTTTCAAGTCATCCAATGATCAAACAAACAAAATTCACCAAGATATTAGGGTCTCAATTTTCGGCCAACATAAGCAATTTGGGGAAAATTGTTCCAAACTCATTTTCAACAAATTGATCCATCAATCCTCAATTAAACATACTTTAAGCATTCTAAATCATCCAATTTCATCAAACATGCTCAAATTCAAGTTTACCCAAATTTGTCATGCCCAAAATTTGGGGAAAAATGGATCCAACCAAATTTCATGAAATTGATCATGCACAACATCAATTCAACCTCATTCAAGCATACTATACTAAACAATTTAATCAATTGATGCTCAAATTGAGTTTTTACCCAATTTTGTCAACTTTGGCCTACACAAAAAAATTGGGAAATTTGTTCCAAACAATTTCTTCAAATTGATCTAATCAATCATTAATTCCAAACTCATTTAAGCATACTATAACAAACAATTTCATCAAAAACATGCCCAAATTCGTTTTACCCAATTTTAACCCTAACTTTTTCATGCTTGTTCAAAGCTCAAGATACCATTGTTGAGTTCCTAATTAGGTCCCAAGAATCATCCAAAACAAGCATAAAATCGCATGAACACATCAAGGAATAATGGCGGAAACAAATACTCACAATGATTGGATTTGATGCATCAAAGAACACAAGTCTTTTTCGTTTCTCCTAGGCTCGGCAATGGCTTCCAAGTCTGTGCGGTTTTGATGGTTGAAGCACCTCCAAGATTCGGCCATGGTCATCACCATTGAAGCTCCAAGCTTCAAGCTTTTCCATGCTCACAAATTCGTTTCCCTATCACCATAAATAACCCTAGAGTGTGCTAGCACTTGTTCTTCTTCATTTTGTTTGATCAACCAGAAAAATGATGAAGAAATTCGGTCTTGACCGTGAGAGAGAGAGAGACAATTTTTGGCTCCAAAAGAAACCCTAAAACGTATAAGATAGAGAGAAAAACGTGAATGTAGTTCAAAGAGAGAGAGAGAATAAAAGCTTTTATATATGTTTTATTTTATATCATTTACCAAGTAAATAAATAAACATATATTAAACTTTAATTCAAAAGTCAAAAGCAAAAAGCAAATAATGCTTTTTCAATCACTTCACATCACTATTCACATCACATCTCTTCACTTTATTAAAGTGACAACATGTCATATCACATCACTCAAAGTGACAAGTGATTTGACGATTGATGCGACTAGTGATTTGACGCTTGATGTGACTTGCGTGTCGCGCTCGAATTCGAAATGCGAATGCGCTCGCAATCAATCTCGGGCTCGGGTTCGCTAATTCCAAATTAACGAATTTTCCGTCGCGTCGTAATTAAATTATTACGCCTAGCAAATTCACTATTCACGTCGCTAACGAATTAATTCTAAATTAATTCGTTCGCCCGAATTAAAATCTAATTTCAATTCTGCGTCGAAATCTAATTTCATATATGTTGGATAATATGACCCATAGCGTCACTATTTGCACAGATAATTGTGTTGTTGTAGCAAATTAACTATGTAACAAGGAAATTGCACTCTCTTCATTTTGTGATTAGATCACCATAGACATATAAATGAAGAGAGGTCCCTATGATTAGTTCCTGGATTGAGATGATATGAGACAGTATCAGTCCACGAAGGATTAATCATAAATATCCCTAGCCGTAGTATTATCGAGACTGGACATCGATAATGCGGAATAGGCTAGTATTGCACTTGTGCGCGTTGTGAGGGCACAACGGCATAGTTCTCATATATATAAGTATTGGATACTTGTGCAAGTGCGATAGGAGGTCGTGTTTCACCGATGGTACGGGAAACAGCTTCGCTCTGGATAGACCCTTCGGAATCCCATTGGTATTATGACTAGGTGTCTATGGGAGGCCGAAATCAAGGTAGGTGTGTATATTCTTAACCTGAGACTTGCATCGCTAATACTTACGACAATCGGTAAACTTTGGTTTTGGTGGTGGGGGATCTTAACTGGTTATGTGTTCACCTCTTCTGGGTTTATCAGGAATCGTAGTGTATTGGATGTGATGTCAAGACGGAAGTGTCACTCCAGTCATAATGGAGATGATGTCACGCAGGATACGGTATTAGTGCTCTTAAGTGATGCGCATCCAATCGTGATATTATGACCAGGTCATGAATATCCGATTATAGAGACTAGTTACCAGACATCCGATATGTGTTTCGGACGGGGCAGACACTTATCCAGCCCCAGCCCTAGCACGTGATTATCCGATACTGGGCCGATACGCACAATACATTAGTATACTACGCTTGATACAGATCTTAATATTCTTTAATGGATATATGTCCGGAGAATTAGGTAGACTTGGTGCTTTGCTAGGAGTCGACCTTGTCTCGTAAATCGGTAGAACGTAGTACTTGGTACGTACGTGATTCGGATACTCCGACGACCGCATTTACTGCCAATATATCCGGAGATCTCATGGGTCGCTTCCCGATAATCCACCAATGACGCACAACTTGCACTCTTGAATAATCTGGGATTATACAGAAGAGAGAGGAAAATTAATCTAGGATTAATAACAGAGATATTTTATCCGGGATAAAATGTCGTCTAAAGAGAGAGAACGATTAATTTGGAATTTATCGATAAAATTATTATATTCGATATAATAATCGAAATTCGATTTCGACGCGAAATTAAAATTAGATTTTAATTCGGGCAAACGAGTTAATTTAGAATTAATTCGTTAGCGACGTAAATAATAATTTCGCTAGCCGCAATTATTCGATTTAATTAACGTCGCGACGTAAGCTCGGTATTTCGGAAATATCGAACCCGAACGCGTGAGTGCACGTGTGGCCCACTTTCATTTGGAAACGTGTGGGGCCCACATGACACATGTCATATTATGCATTATTTAATTCTAATGCATTGCATGATGAAGATTGTGTACAATACACTCAATGGTTTTGCATGGAGTTTGAGTGTTTGACACTCTAAGCCATTGCATGTTTTGTGTCATAAGTTTATTATTTATTTAATAAACATTATGGCATAAATATAAATTGATTTTTGGTAAATCTTTTAACATAACACAATTTCATCTCTCTCAAAAATCCTTCTTCTCTCACGCCCAAATGAAGAAATTCTTGGACTGGTTTGGAACCAGAAATGGCGTGGACTTTAGGGAAGCAAAGAAAGAGTGATTTTCATGGTGTGAAAAATCAAGTGCTAGCACACTAACAAGTCTTGCGAAGGTGGTAGGGAGGTTCGACCATGAGACGGGATCCATCCGATGAAGCTAGGAGCTCCGTTTCTTCACTCAAATTTCTGTTTTGCAGGGCAGTGGACTGCCAGCAGTTTGGCGTGAAGGGCAGTACGTTTTTGGCCTTGATTCGTCTTCAATTCGACATAACCGATCAATGTGAGTATTCCGCTACCTCCGTTGATGTGTTCATGCATGTTTTCATGACTTGTTTGATCTTGGGACCTTAGAATAAACCAACAATATAATATATCGAATATATTATTTTTACCGATAATTCCAAATTAATCGTTCTCTCTCTTTAAACGATATTTTATCCCAGATAAAATATCTCTGTAATTAATCCCAGATTATTTTCTCTCTCTAGAAATTAATCTTCTCTCTCTACTAATTAATCCCAGATTAATCATAGTGCGAGTCATACATCATCGGTGAATCTTTGGGAAGCGACCTATGAGATCTCCGGATATGTTGGCAGCAAATACGGTCGTCGGACTATCCGAACACGTAAGTACCTCGTACTACGTTATACCGATTTACAAGACAAGGTTGGCTTCTAGCAAAGCGCCATGCCTACCCAATTCTCCAGAAATATTCTTACAGGAATATATAGATCTGTATCAAGCGTAGTATACCGTAGTATTGTGTATATCGGTCCAGTATCGGATAGTCACGTGCTAGGGCTGGGGCTGGATAAGTGTCTGCCCCGTCCGAAGCACATGTCGGATGTCTGGTAACTTGTCTCTATAATCAGATATTCATGACCTGGTCATAATATCATGATTGGATGCGCATCACTCAAGAGCACTAGTACCGTATCCAGCGTGACATCATCTCCAATATGACTGAAGTGATACTTCCGTCTTGACATCACACCCAATACACTACGACTCTCTGATAAACCCAGAAGTGGTGTACGCAGAACCGGTTAAAGCCCCTGTACCACCAAGACCAAAGTCTACCGATTATCGTAAGTATTAGCGGTGCAAGTCTCAGGTTAAGACCAAATACACCTACCCTGATGTCGGACTCCCATAGACACATAGTCATAATACCAATGGGATTCCGAGGGGTCTATCCAGAGCGAAGCTGTTTCCCGTACCATCGGTGAAACACAACCTCCTATCGCACTTGCATAAGTATCCAATACTTAAATATATGAGAACTATGCGTTGTGCCCTCACAACGCGCACAAGTGCAATACTAGCCTATTCCGCATTATCGATGTCCTGTCTCGATAATACTACGACTAGGGATATTTAATGATTTATCCTACGTGGACTGATATTGTCTCATATCATTCTCCGTCCAGGAACAAATCATAGGGGACCTCTCATCATTTATATATCTAAGGTGATCTAATCACAAATGATAAGAGTGCAATCTCCTTTGTCACATAGTTAATTTGTACAACAACACCATGATCTGTACAAATAGTGACGCTATGGTCATATTATCCAATAATGGGCACTTTGGGAATTGGAATGAATAAATAAATAAATAAATCATGAATAGTAATTTTTTTTATTTGTTATTTGTTTTGAATTCCAATTCGTCCCAAACTCTTATTAGGGTTTATAATCTCATTAAACCACTAAATTAAGATCCAATGGCTAAGATTAAATTAGCTTTTATCCCACATCGGATTCTTAATTAATTTTGTTATTTTTGGAGCACCTATATAAACCCAAAGAATTCTTTACAATTTTTTGCACCAAACCTTTCATATCTTGGGTTTATATAAGTGAGAGAAACTATAAAGTTTAAGAGTAAGCCACTGATTTTGAGGATCCTTAAGTCTAATTGACTAGAGGAACCTCGAGTTAAAAGTTTTGAGGTATTTGCCTAGGCTAGTACCAAGGGCAAAATACCTGTGCACTCAAGGCGTAGTCTTGCCGTTGAGTTTTGGCTTTGGTGTGTGCAACTTTGGAGGCCACACAATTGGGTGGCTCTTTGGAACGTGGAAGAGCTTGCTAAGTTCGAGAAAAGCTTGTAGAATGGAGAGAGGACTAGAGGAGTCTTCGGTTCAAGTAAGTCTTTTTCTTTCTTTATTTTAATTATATTTCTTATGATAGTTAGAATGTTTAGGTTTCTGTTCTTTGCATGTTTTATGAGTTTTTACGCTTATAATATATAGTAACATGCCTAGGCTTGTAGAATAATCAAAACAAATGGGTCTTGGGCAAAGGGACAGCATCATCAAAATTTGATTTATTTAATTTTACGCTAGACACTCGCGGCCGCTTCCCAACATCAATGTCACACATTGCTTCGTCATAACTGGTGGGATCATCATTATCAATGACATGATCATGTTCCTCATCAATATAGAAACCATATATTTCAGGCTCATGTCTTTCCCTACCAGACCTTCTAAGTTCATAACCTTGTAGTTGTTCCGTCGCTGCCCTTTTGAGGGGCCTGGGGTTTAGTTTTATGTTAGTTTATTCTTCTCGTACCTCATCGAGGTCAAGTCTACCGCCACTATATTTCTTGAGAAGGAATTCATTCTCTAGAAATTTAGCATTTCGTGAGACAAATGTTCTTTGTTCATTTGGGACGTAGAACACGTATGCTCTTGAGTTCAAGCATATCCTACAAACTTACATTTAACTGCCATATCATCCAATTTGTTAGTTTGTGTGATCTTAACATATGCGTCATATCCCCAAACTCTTAGAAAACTAAGACTAGGACGTTTCCCAGACCATAACTCATATGATGTTTGACTAACAGTCTTGGAAGGAACTTGGTTTAGTAGTAGTGTTGCAGTTTCTAAAGAAAGACCCCCAAATGAAAGAGGTAGATTCGTGTCTGGCATCATTGATCAGACCATATCTAATAATGTCCGATTTCTCTTTTCGGATACCCAATTATGCTGTGGAGTTCCCGGAGGAGTCCACTAGGAAATAATGCCATTTTCTCTCAAGTAATCTTGAAATTCGTCACTTAAGTATTCACCACCTCGGTCAGACCTTAGTGACTTAATACTTTATTAAGCTGGTTTTCTACTTCAGCTTTGAAGACTTTGAATTTCTCAAAGGCTTCAGATTTGTACCGCATAAGGTACACATACCAATATCACGAGTGATCATCGATAAAGCTAATGAAGTAGAAGAATCCACCTCTAGTGGTGACTGACATTGG
Organism: Zanthoxylum bungeanum; assembly: GCA_019454045.1. Taxonomy (NCBI): domain Eukaryota; kingdom Viridiplantae; phylum Streptophyta; class Magnoliopsida; order Sapindales; family Rutaceae; genus Zanthoxylum; species Zanthoxylum bungeanum. The sequence continues at coordinate 15,138 of SKCR01054963.1, read as the reverse complement.
TCCGCATACATCAGAGTGTATGAGTTCTAATGTCTCCGCTGCACGCTGTACTTTACATTTGAAGGGTAATTTGGTCATTTTACCAAGTAAACAAGACTCACAAGTTCCATAAGGTTCATATTTTAAGGGTCTGAAATACCCATCCTTATGTAGCTTAGTTAATCTTGTTTCATTGATATGACCTAAGCGACTGTGCCATAGAAGTGATTCATTGAGATTATTCGAGTTAACGTTGTATATATTAGAGGTTGAACATTCTTTGTTAGTTTGTAAGACATAGATACCATTATTCAAAATACCATCTCCATATTTTATTTCACTGAAATAAATAGAACATTCATTACAACTTATTAGGCATGAAAAGCCTTTATTACATAAAGAATAAATTGAAATGATGTTACTTACTAGAGAAGGTACATAAACACAATCTTCTAAGTCTAAAACTAAACCATTCAGCAAAACTAATGAATAAGTCCCCACACACAATGCAGTCAGTTTTGCTCCATTACCCATGCGTAAGTCAACCTCCCCATTACGAAGTCTCCTACTCTTTCTCAGGCCCTGCACATTGTTACACAAGTGAGTCCCACAACCGGTGTCAAGCACCCAAGTAGATGGTTTAGAGTTTTGAGAATATAGTTCAATCATATAGAACATACCTGTAGCATTGGGCTTCTTGGCCTATTGGGCTTCCCTAGCTTCCTTGGCTTTCAAGGATTTGCAGTCTTTCTTCTAATGACTCTTCTTTCCATAAAAGAAACATTTCTGTGGGAACACAGGATCTGGGGCGACGCATGCTGTCCCGGGCTCGCGGCCCGGTCGGGAGTACGGAGTAGCCACGGGGGACTAAACCGGAGAATAATGGAGTCGCCACCCGGTGTGAACCGGGAAAATGAGATTTAAGGCCGCACTCACCCCTCGCAAGGGAAGACCTCAAACCGTTGGGTTCGGAACGGTCCATTACTTATGTCACTTGTAATGAAAGGATTTATGTAATAATTTAATCAAGTTTAAGTAACACTTATTTCCAAGAGTATCATGCTTCTAAATTCACATGCATACATCAACAATTCATCACAACATGCAACATCACATGGCAATCTCATGAACATTTCTCAATCATATGATAGGGAAAACTAAGAACAACCTAATCATGCTTGAGTACTATCTCATGAATATATTAACCAAATAACATGCTAATAGCCTAATCATACTTGAATATCATCCCAAGAACACATCGAATGGATAAATGCAGGAATACAAATAATATGATTGGCTACAAAATGCAAGGGAGATCACCCAAAAGGCAGTTGTGCATGAAATATGATGAGACAGACTTAGTTCAGTGTGTGCGTGTTCGTGTAGCGTTCGTAAACGTGTTCGAACGGTAAACAGAAGGTTCGCGTTCGTGTAGCGTTTGATAACGCGTTCGAACGGATCCAGACCTGATGAAACAAATTGCATGCGTATTCGAGTAGCGTTTGTAAAATGCGTTCGAACGGGAAACAGAAGGTTCGCGTTCGTATAGCGTTCGATAACACGTTTGAACGGGAACAGACCTGATGCACAAAATGTGACGCAATACATACATAAAAAAGCAAATAGAGAAATACGAAGCGCGGTGAAGCATCATGGCGAAGGATTTTAACCTCTCCAATTAGAGGACCTTTCATCGCACTTACTAAGCCCATGCGCTTATCTCAATGCATATAAAAATAAAGACAATAACCTTGGACTTCATGTACCCGAATGAACACATCTTACATTCAACCGAATATATGTTAATCGGCGCGGCAAAGTATCATGGTAAAGGATTTTAACCTCTTCAATTAGAGGACCCTTCATCGCACTTACTAAGCCCATGCGCTCGATCACATCATGCATACAAGAATAAAGACAATCATATCAAACTTAGTATATCCGATTGAACATGTCTTATATCCAGCCGAACACACATCAACCGGCGCGGCAAAGCATTGTGGTAAAGGATTTTAACCCCTCCAAATAGGGGACCTTTAATCCGACTTACTAAGCCCATGCGCTCGATTGTATTATACATACAAAAGTAACATGCAGAATTCAAATAACGAAGAATAAATAAACCGAAGCAACATAAAACAAAAGAGTATGCCGTTTACTCAAGTGGTACATGGAGTTGTATCCCGAGTACAGATCATACTACCGTCTATTCGGAATCGGCTATGAAATTTATGTTCGGGTTTCCATCCTATATACCACAAGAGGCGACACATTTTTCCATTTCATTCAAGCCACAACATGCATCCACAAACGACTCTCATACGAATAGAATTTAATAAACAATCCAAAGACGAATATAAACTAATGAGAAAAGTACCCTCAGGTCTAACCTTTTAAATCACCTCTCGGATGTACGGTACACGATCATCGGAAGGGTGGATGCTCCGCAACTCTTCCGATTCACTGGTTCACTGCTCTCGTTTGTTGTCTTACTATTTTGAGTCGTCGTTCTCCCTCTTTTTCTGCTGTTTGGCCTCCGTTTTGCTGCTGTTTCCTATGTATTTTCCACTCACTGTTCAGGTTACTGTTTTGACGTTTCCACAGACTGTTTTAAGAGGATTTGGCTGCTGTTTTTTGTGATTATTTTAAGGATTATAAATGCAGTTTTTATGTTACTATTTTGAGGATTTTAGGGACTGTTTTAAGAGGATTTGGCTGCTGTTTTAGGGGTGATTTGGGCTACTGTTCAGGCATGTTTTAGAAGGTGTAAGGGCTGCTGTTTTCTGTGGAAAGAGGGGCTGTTGTTTGGTGGTGTATCTTCTGTTATGGAGAGTGTTTTGGGGGAGTGTTGTTTTCGGTGGAAAGGGAGGAGGAGGAGAGGAAAATTCTAGGTTGTTTCTTGAGTATATTAGGTGTGAATGGAGAGGCTTTTTTCTTTATGTGAATATGTCTGAATGAGCTAGGGGAATGCATGTCTTGGTTAGGGGTTGTTTATATAGAGAATGGCTAGGGCTTCACCTTGTCTCACAAGGAAGGGATTTGATTTAGTGTTGAGCAAGGAAAGTCAAAGATTGAGGGGGGACAAATATGGTTTAGATTAGAAAGTCAATATCTTTAATTTATTAAAATTGATTTTAATTAGGCATGACATCTTTTTAATTTAGTATGTGGATTTGTTTAGTTAGGAATGAATCTTGTGTAATTAGTGGGTGAATATCTTAATTAAGGAATTAAAATATTTGATTGATTTTAATGTTTATTTTTAATTTGGTATGTGATTTTTAGATTTGTTTTGATTTCACCATGTGTTAAATATGTGTTTTAAGTGGGCTCGGGCGTGTGGGCCAAGGCTTGGGCAAATTGGGCTTGATGTGAGGCTAGCAGCAAAACCAGAATTACCGACACCATTCGAACGCCTCCTCGAACGCGGCACGAACACCCGCAATCTGTTTGGCGTTCGAATGTATACACGAACGCAGCACGAACAAAAACAGTGAACCTTGTTTATTCTGAATTTCCCCTTCCGATGTCCGTTTTCCGTGACCTCCGTGACTCAAAAGGTAGTGTCTCCAAATGAGACTCATCATAGGGACTTATGTGCAAAAATACAGTGCCTACAGTCGCCCCCACTTTGATTGGACTTGTGTAATGTGTAACAGTGACAATCCTATCAAAGTTATGCAATGCATTTTCACTTACCTGGGTGGTGAGGTGCTGCGACCCCTGGTTCATTCTCGAACCGTGGTGTGATGTGGTCCATTCCCGAACCATTACCGTGAGATGTCCATTCCCGAATTGTTACTGTGAGGTGGTCCATTCCCGAACCGTTACTGTGAGGTGTCCATTCCCGAACCGTTACTGTAAGGTGGTCCATTCCCGAACTGTTACTGTGAGGTGGTTCATTCACGAACCGTGCTTCCATTCTTGGAGTGCCATTCCCGGCTTGTTCATTCCTGAACTATATTTCCATTCCTGGAGTGCCATTCCCGGCTTGTTCATTCTTGAACTCTGCCCTATTCTTGGATTGCCATTCTCGGCTTGTTCATTCTTGGACTCTACTCCATTCTTGGATTGCCATTCTCGGCTTGTTTATTCTTGAACTCTGCTTTATTCTTGGATTGCCATTCCCGGATTGTTCATTCTTGAACTCTGTTTTATTCTTGGATTGCCATTCCCGGCTTGTTCATTCCCGAACTGTGTTTCCATTCTTGGAGTGCCATTCCCGGCTTGTTCATTCCCGAACTGTGTTTCCATTCTTGGAGTGCCATTCCCGACTTGTTCATTCTTGAACTCTGCTCCATTCTTGGATTGCCATTCTCGGCTTGTTCATTCTTGAACTCTGCTCCATTCTTGGATTGCCATTCTTGGCTTGTGATGCAATGGGCCTCAACCCTAGGACTCATCCCCAAAACTGATAGTGATGTGGGCCTCGACCCTGGGACTCATCCCCAAAATTGATGCTGAAGTGGGCCTCGGTCCTAACTGCTACTGATATGGGCCTCGTCCCCAGACTGATACTGCTGATATGGGCCTTGTGTTGGAAATCTAATAACCATATCCCAAGATCAAAAACAAGCAAGATATATATAAGAATGAACTAGATTGAAGTAATGGCGGAAACAATACTCACAAAAGCCAAATGTGGATGCTATGGATGAAGCGAAAATTGCTCCTTTGTGCAGTGGGGAATTCGGCCAAGCAGTAAAGAGAAGCTCCAAGCTTTAGTTGATCCTTCCAAGCTCTAAGATGAGTTTCCCATAACACCTTGTATGATCCCTTGATGTTGCTAGCCAAACTTGTGTGTTAGAGTTCCAAACAAGCACACTTTCTTCTTGTCTTGCCACAAAACAAATGAAGAAATATGGAGAGAGTTTTTAGCCTACTGTTTTCGGTAATTTGAGAGAGGAAGAAGATAAGATTTTTGTTTCAAAAATCAATTTATATTTATGTCATAATTATATTAAATAATAATATAAATATAACACAAACCATGCAAAGACTTAGAGTGTCTAACACTCAATTTCCATGCATTAATTGTACACTATCTTCATGCATTGCATCTTGATTAAATAATGCAAATAATGACAAGTGTCATGTGGGCCCCACACGTTTCCAAATGAAAGTGGGCCCACGTGCACTCACGCGTTCGGGTTCGATATTTCCGAAATATCGAGCTTACGTCGCGACGTTAATTAAATCGAATTTAAATAAATAATTGCGCCTGGCGAAATTATTATTTACGTCGCTAACGAATTAATTCTAAATTAATTCGTTTGCCCGAATTAAAATCTAATTTCAATTTCGCGTCGAAATCGAATTCCGTTTATTATATCGAATATAATAATTTTACGTTTAATTCTAAATTAATCGTTCTCTCTCTTTATACAGTACTTTATCCGAGATAAAGTCTCTCCTTTATTAATCCAAGATTAATAGAGTTTGAATCATACGTCATCGGTGAATCTTCGGGAAGCGACCCAAGAGACCTCTAGATATGTTGGCAGTAAATCCGGTTGTCGAACTATTCGAACACGTACGTACCAAGTACTACGTTTTTACCGATTTACAAGACAAGGTTAGCTTCTAGCAAAACGCCATGCCTACCCAATTCTCTAGAAATATTCTTACTGGAATATTAGATCTATAACAGGCGTAGTAAACCGTAGTATAGTGTATATCGTACCAGTATCGGATGATCACATGTAAGGCCTGGGGCTGGATATGTGTCTGCCCCGTACGATACACATATCGGACATCAAGCAACCAGTCTCTTTGAATCGGATAATCCTGACCTAGTCATATTATCCCGATGGTTGCAACCATTATAGAGTACTAGTTCTGTATCCCTCGCGATCATCATCTCCATATGTCTGAAGTGATACTTCCATCTTGACATCACACCCAGTACACTACGATTCTCGATAAACCCAGAAGAGGTATACACAGAACTCGTTAAAGCCCTGGACCACCAAACCTAAATTTTACCGATTGTCGTAAGTACTAGCGATGCAAATCTCAGGTTAAGATCATATGCACCTACCCTGAAGCGGACTCCCATAGACACGCAGACATACTACCAATGGGACTCCGCGGGGTCTATCCAGAGCGAAGCTGTTTTCCGTACTATCGGTAAAACACAACCTCCTACCGCACTTGCATAAGTATCCAATACTTAATATATGAGAACTATGCCGTTGTGCCCTCACAACATGCACAAGTGTAGTACTAGTCTATTCCGCATTATCGATGTCCAATCTCGATAATACTACGACTAGGGATATTTAATGATTAAACCTTTATGGATTGATACTGTCTCATATCATCACAATCCGGAACTAATCATAGGGACTTTTACCATTTATATATCAAAGTAAATAAATTACAAAACGGTAAAAGGCAATTTCATTACTACATAGTTAATTTTGTACAATAATACAATATCATTTACAAAATAGTGACGCTATGGGTCATTACTGTCTAACAATCTCCCACTTGGCCTATAGCCAGTCACTCAAGCATCTAATACCTGAACTATGTACATCACTGTGAGTTTTCCATAACTCCAGCTCAAGTGGCTCAGTGGGCTTAGGCCCGAGAGGTCTCTGAATCGTATACAGTATCCTCTCTGCCCCAAGGACTATCCTTAGGTTCATTTCCCAATCAGCAAAGTTTATCCCCTTAAAGACATTTTCACCCATGATGATGTCTCGGACATTTACCTTGCTTGCCATCTTAACTATGATAGTCCAACTATCTAGTTAACGATAAAATGGGTACAGTCAAACTGTTACAAGAAAAATAACATTTTATTAGTCCAACTAATGTTAAAATATTGACGAAATAAATTTTGTAAGCGCGTAAAGCTAAGTATCTGAATGAAATTGCAAACTCAATACTAGCCTCCCACTATTTTCTACAAGTCTCTAACCCTCTGTTGAGTACTCGGGAAATCCAATTTCCTAGTGGGCTAGGATCCCGTTAAATAACACACAACCTTGACTTTGGCCAACAAGTTGTATGATATTTAACTAGGTAGATCTCGAAGATCAATTGGATCCCATCCAATTCCTAGATCCGGTAGGTGGACATCCAAGTCCGAAACATATATATCTAATACATACGTCAATGTATCCAATACATTTTCCTAACCATTTCCTCTGAATCAACTAAGCCTTGGCTTTGGCACAACAAACCTAATGATTCCAGTTAAGCGGGACCCATTGACAAGGAAAGTCTCGTAATCAATGTCGATGGACAAGAAGTGATCTTGACTTTGGCCAACAAATCACAACTTGGACAGGACACCGATGTGTAACAAAACTCTCATGATTCAAACACATCCTCAATTGACAAAGGTCTTGACTTTGGCCAACAAACCAATGCCAATTTCGGATCTTGAGAAAGAATCATTCAACGGAAGGAAAATCGCTTAATATTGTTTGAGGGATTTTTCGCGTAATTGGCAACCAATTAATTTATCTTTGTTAGGTCTCATCATCATACACCCTTAAGCATGCTTCTAAAACATCATAAAGCGTGTAAAGTAAAATAATAGTGATATGCGGATGGATATATAAACAACTTGTCCTAGAACAAATCACTCCCTTTCCTCTCCCCGCTAGCACTATTCTACTTCTACCCAATTACATAATACAATAAGAGAAACCTCATTTACATTGAGGGGAATTAGGTGAGAAGAGAATACAAAGAGATAAAGAGATAAGGCTGGACACGCAGGTCCAATTTATAAATTCCAAATTTACAATAATTTCTAAAATTACCCTTCCCTTCTAATATCCATCCGATATACACTATTCATACAACACATCCACATTCATTCATTCATTCAAGGCATGTTATACAACCAATCAAATCCAATTAATTAGTCTTTAATTAGGTGACAATACAATGTTCAAACAATTGTTTGCATTTGCGCGAGTCCAACTCGTTTTGAGAATAAATACATATGGTATGAATTCACGAATTATATCGAACTACTCGTTAAATCCAATTTAAGTCGTATTCAATACTAATCCTTTTATTTAATTCTAAATTAAATATTTACACTTTTATTGTGCTTTTATAACTTAGATTCCAAATCTAGTACTATTGGGTCTCAAAGCCCAACTAACATCTAATGTCCGTTTAATTAAAGTCCGATGGGCTTTCTATTGATTTCATTAGGCTTGGGCCTTGGTCAATGTGGGTCAAACCCAATTTCCAAGCCCAATAAGGAATCACCCTCATTTGCCATAAAACCAATATCAAGCCCATAAGGCCCAATTAAACATAAAAGCCCATTTATTACATTTGGACTTAAATGGTGTGATTTAGGCCCATTTTGGATCCAATCCAAATGGTCCAAATCTACTTGGCCCAACCAAGCCCATTTATGACCAAATATAATAGTTTTAGGCCCAATTCCAATTTAAGCCCAATTAACTAAATTTTAAAATTCCAAATTTTATAACTTAATTAATTATAGTGTATTTTCATGATTAATCCTTTAAATCAATATTCCCAAAATATCAAATTAATCTATTAATCATATTTTTATCTTAAATACATGTCCAACATTATTTAATCAAAAAATCAAGTCCCTAATCATCATCAAGCATTCGGCCAAGGTGATTAATATGGTTCCGATTTCGTTTTCAATCCAATCAAGTTACAAATGATCATCTCCATATTATTTCAAGTCATCCAATGTCTTAAAATTAAAAAATCATCTAGTCCACATGCTTGCATGTATTCGGCCAAGCCACTTTGGGGTTGGAAAAATTAATCCAATTCATTTTCCATGAAATTGATGATGTATAATCCATTTAACATACATCTAAGCATATTTAATCAAGCAAACTCATCAAATCATGCTTCAAACAATTTTCCCCAAATAACATCCTAATATATTTGCATGCATTTTTAGGCTCAATGATACCATTGTTGGAAATCTAATAACCATATCCCAAGATCAAAAACAAGCAAGATATATATAAGAATGAACTAGATTGAAGTAATGGCGGAAACAATACTCACAAAAGCCAAATGTGGATGCTATGGATGAAGCGAAAATGCTCCTTTGTGCAGTGGGGAATTCGGCCAAGCAGTAAAGAGAAGCTCCAAGCTTTAGTTGATCCTTCCAAGCTCTAAGATGAGTTTCCCATAACACCTTGTATGATCCCTTGATGGTGCTAGCCAAAGATGTGTTCTTTATGTTCCAAACAAACACAAATTCTTCAAGCTTTTGCAACAAAAACCTGAAAATGGAGAGCCAAGAAACTGTCACAGTTTCGGTAATTAGAGAGGGAGAGAAGTAATTGATTTTTGTCTCAAAAATCAATTTATATTTATGTCATAATTATATTAAATAATAATATAAATATAACACAAACCATGCAAAGACTTAGAGTGTCTAACACTCAATTTCCATGCATTACCTTTGAGTGCTTTGTACACTATCTTCATGCATTGCATCTTGATTAAATAATGCAAATAATGACAAGTGTCATGTGGGCCCCACACGTTTCCAAATGAAAGTGGGCCCACGTGCACTCACGCGTTCGGGTTCGATATTTCCGAAATATCGAGCTTACGTCGCGACGTTAATTAAATCGAATTTAAATAAATAATTGCGCCTGGCGTAATTATTATTTACGTCGCTAACGAATTAATTCTAAATTAATTCGTTTGCCCGAATTAAAATCTAATTTCAATTTCGCGTCGAAATCGAATTCCGTTTATTATATCGAATATAATAATTTTACGTTTAATTCTAAATTAATCGTTCTCTCTCTTTATACAGCACTTTATCCGAGATAAAGTCTCTCCTTTATTAATCCAAGATTAATCGAGTTTGAATCATACGTCATCGGTGAATCTTCGGGAAGCGACCCAAGAGACCTCTAGATATGTTGGCAGTAAATCCGGTTGTCGAACTATTCGAACACGTACGTACCAAGTACTACGTTTTTACCGATTTACAAGACAAGGTTAGCTTCTAGCAAAACGCCATGCCTACCCAATTCTCTAGAAATATTCTTACTGGAATATTAGATCTATAACTGGCGTAGCATACCGTAGTATAGTGTATATCGAACCAGTATCGGATGATCACATGCTAGGGCTGGGGCTGGATAAGTGTCTGCCCCGTCCGAAACACATATCGGATGTCAAGCAACCAGTCTCTTTGAATCGGATAATCCTGACCTAGTCATATTATCCCGATGGTTGCAACCATTATAGAGTACTAGTTCTGAATCCCTCGCGATCATCATCTCCATATGTCTGAAGTGATACTTCCATCTGACATCACACCCAGTACACTATGATTCTCGATAAACCCAGAAGAGGTATACACAGAACTCGTTAAAGCCCTGGACCACCAAACCTAAATTTTACCGATTGTCGTAAGTACTAGCGATGCAAATCTCAGGTTAAGATCATATGCACCTACCCTGAAGCGGACTCCCATAGACACGCAGACATACTACCAATGGGACTCCGCGGGGTCTATCCAGAGCGAAGCTGTTTTCCGTACTATCGGTAAAACACAACCTCCTACCGCACTTGCATAAGTATCCAATACTTAAATATATGAGAACTATGCCGTTGTGCCCTCACAACATGCACAAGTGTAGTACTAGTCTATTCCGCATTATCGATGTCCAATCTCGATAATAATACGACTAGGGATATTTAATGATTAAACCTTTATGGATTGATATTGTCTCATATCATCACAATCCGGAACTAATCATAGGGACTTTTACCATTTATATATCAAAGTAAATAAATTACAAAACGGTAAAAGGCAATTTCATTACTACATAGTTAATTTTGTACAATAATACAATATCATTTACAAAATAGTGACGCTATGGGACATTACTGTCTAACAATCTCCCACTTGGCCTATAGCCAGTCACTCAAGCATCTAATACCTGAACTATGTACATGTCGCTCAAACTTTTCCCGAGGAATAGCCTTCGTCAGCGGATCTGCAATATTATCCTCTGATGCGATCTTCTCGATCTTCACATCGCCACGATGTATGATCTCTCGAATCAGATGGAATCGTCGAAGAACATGTTTGGATCGTTGATGAGACCTTGGTTCCTTAGCCTGTGCTATAGCCCCGCTATTGTCACAATACAATGGAACGGGCTCAGCTGCTAACGGAACTACTCCTAATCCAATTAGGAATTTTCGGATCCAAACTGCCTCTTTTGCTGCTTCAGCTGCTGCAATGTACTCCGCTTCAGTTGTTTGAATCGGCAACAGTATCTTGCTTGGAAGATTTCCAGCTCACTGCTCCGTTATTCAAGCAAAATATGTACCCGGTTTGCGACTTGAAGTCGTCTCTGTCGGTTTGGAAACTTGCATCGGTATACCCAGATACCTCAAGTTCTCCATCTCCATAGATTAAGAAAACATCCTTAGTTCTTTTAAGATACCTAAGGATATTCTTGTTGGATAAAATGACCCATAGCGTCACTATTTGCACAGATCATTGTGTTGTTGTAGCAAATCAACTATGTGACAAGGAAATTGCACTCTCATCATTTGTGATTAGATCATCATAGATATATAAATGAAGAGAGGTCCCTATGATTAGTTCCTGGATTGAGATGATATGAGACAGTATCAGTCCACGAAGGATTAATCATTAAATATCCCTAGCCGTAGTATTATCGAGACTGGACATCGATAATGCGGAATAGGCTAGTATTGCACTTGTGCGCGTTTGTGAGGGCACAACGGCATAGTTCTCATATATATAAGTATTGGATACTTATGCAAGTGCGATAGGAGGTCGTGTTTCACCGATGGTACGGGAAACAGCTTCGCTCTGGATAGACCCCTCGGAATCCCATTGGTATTATGACTATGTGTCTATGGGAGGCCGAAATCAAGGTAGGTGTGTATAGTCTTAACCTGAGACTTACATCGCTAATACTTACGATAATCGATAGACTTTGGTCTTGGTGGTAGGGGACTTTAAACGGGTTCTGAGTACACCACTTCTGGGTTTATCAGAGAGTCGTAGTGTATTGGGTGTGATGTCAAGATGGAAGTGTCACTTCAGTCATTTGGAGATGATGTCACGCAGGATACGGTACTAGTGCTCTTGAGTGTTGCGCAACCAATCGGGATATTGTGACCAGGTCATGTATATCCGATTATAGAGACTATGTTACCAGACATCCGATATGTGTTTCGGACGGGGGAGACACTTATCCACCCCCAGCCCTAGCACGTGATTATCCGATACTGGGCCAATATACACAATACTACGGTATACTACGCTTGATACAGATCTATATATCCTATAAGAATATTTCTGGAGAATTGGGTAGGCATGGCGCTTTGCTAGAAGCCAACCTTGTCTTGTAAATCGATATAAACGTAGTACGAGGTACTACGTGTTCGGATAGTCCGACGATCGTATTTACTGCCAACATATCCGGAGATCTCATGGGTCGCTTCCTGAAGATTCACCGATGACGTATGACTCGCACTTTGATTAATCTGGGATTAATTAGAAGAGAGAGATAGAATTAATCTGGGATTAATTCGATGAGAGAGAAAATTAATCTGGGATTAATTACGGAGATATTTTATCTGGGATAAAATATTAATTAAAGAGAGAGAACGATTAATTTGGAATTAATCGATAAAATTAATATATTCGATATATTAATCGAAATTGGATTTCGACGCGGAATTAAAATTAGATTTTAATTCGGGCGAACGAATTAATTTAGAATTAATTCGTTAGCGACGTGAATAATGAATTCGCTAGGCGTAATCATTTAATTACGACGCGACGGAAAATTCGTTAATTTAGAATTAGCGAACCCGAGCCCGAGAGTGATTGCGAGCGCATTCGTATTTCGAATTCGAGCGCGGCACGCGAGTCACATCAAGCGTCAAATCGCTAATCGCGTCAATCGTCAAATCAATTGTCACTTTGAGTGATGTGACTTGACAATATGTCACTTTATTAAAGTGAATAGATGTGATATGAAAAGTGATGTGATATGACTTAAAGTTATAAGTAAAAGTGATGGAATATGAAAAGGTTTGAATATATATATTTGTTTTATTTATTTTTGGAAAATAAATGAATAAATATAAATTGCTTTTTCTTTTCACTTTTTTTACACACATTCGGTCCTCTCTCTCTCCACAGGAACAGTACACGTTTGGCTTGGAGCCAAAACGTTTTTCTCTTTTTCCCTCTTCTTCTTCTCTTCTCTTCTCACGGAATTGTGCCGATTTCTTCTTTTTTTTTTGGTTTGACCGAGCATTTGAGAAGCAAAATGAAGATGAACAAGTGCTAGCACACCTTGAGTTGTATATAGGTGATAGGGAAACGAAATCTTTGAGCATGGAAGCTTGAAGCTTTGAGTTTCAATGGTGGTCTCACATGGCCGAACATGGAGGAAGCCAAGATGATCAAAACCGAGCAGCCCCACTGTCAAGGATGCCATTGACGAGCTTGGAGGGAGCTCAAAAATCGCACCTTGTTCTTCAAACATCAAAACTGAATTCAATGTGAGTTGATTCCGCCATCTCCTTTGATGTGTTCATATGTGATTTTTATGCATTGTTTGTGATCTTGTGGACTTGATTAAACTCCAACATTGGTATCTAGAGACATTGATGCATGAAATCCGAAATTAGGGTTCTTGAGTAATTTGGGGCTTTTTGATTTTGGCTTGATTCTGACAAATTGATTGTGTAAGAATGCTTATATATGATCTAATTTAAGATATATGTAATCAATTTGACAAAAAAATCATTGGATTGATTTTCCCCAATTTGCAAATTTTTGTCAAAACTTTAATTGGGTAAACTCGATTAGGCATGATTTGGTTGAATTGTTTGATGCATTATGCTTGAATGAGGTTGAATTGAAGTTGTGCATGATCAATTTCAAGAAAATTGGATTAGATCAATTTTCCCCAATTCTTAGGTTGGATATGAAACTTTAATGGGTAAAATGTGTTTAAGCATGTTTTATTGCATTGGATGTTTAAGTATGCTTAGAACATGTTTAATTGAGATTGTGTGTGGTCAATTTCATGAAATTGGATTGGATTCATTTTTCCCCAAATTGGAGGCTTGGCCGAAAATTGCATAACCCTAATGTCTTGGTAATTTTGTTTTGTTTGATCATTGGATGACTTAAAACAATTGGTTAATGTTGCTTGATGTTCAATTAGATTGAATTTTGATTTTGAACATTTTTCCCTTTTAAGTGGCTTGGCCGATTTTAAGAACATGAAATTCTTTGTTTTTGTTTGTTGTTTTAATTCATTGGATGAATTGTATTGATTTGGGAAATTAAGATTGTGGACTCAATTGGATTGAAACCGAATCGAATTGAAAAACCCCTAATTGCCGAGACTTGAAAGCATGTTAATTGGGTTTGATTTTAATTGAATTGTGTTGGACACTATTTGGTTGTTAAAGTGCATGATTAATTAGGCTAATTGATATTTTAGAAATGTTAATTGGGTAATTGATTGTGTATTACACTTAGGTTAATTAATTGTGAAATTTGGAATTTTATAAGTTAATTAATTTGGCTTGATTTTGGAAATTAGGCTTGTTGGGTTGTAATTGGGTTTGGGCTTTGTTGTAACAAGTTGGGTTTAGGCAAAATTGGTTGGATCCAATTAGGCCCAAAACCGAATCCAAAAGGTCCAATTATGACTTAATGGACCTTAATTATTTAATTGGGCCTAATGGGCCAAAATTAATTAAAGGCTTATGGGGTAACTCCCGGATTGGGTTTTGGTTGTTCGGTTTGACCCGAGTTGACCAAAAGTCCACGCCTTATAGAAATTAATTAAAAGCCCATTGGACTTTAATTAAATAAAACATTAGATGTTAATCGGGCTTTGAGACCCGTTGCGATTAAATTTGGAATTTAAGTCGTAAAGGTTCGTTAATAAAAGTGTAATATTTAATTTGGAATTAAATAATGAATTAGAATTAAATACGTATTAAATTGGATTTAATTATGTAATTTAATTTAATTCGTAGTAGAAATTGTACTTTGAGTACGTGTTTGCAATACGAGTTTGACTCAAACAAAATCAAATCTTTGTTTGAACATTGGATGATCACTAATAATCAAGATTAATTAAT
>SKCR01054962.1:0-29284 GCA_019454045.1 Zanthoxylum bungeanum | reverse complement strand
TACTGATAAACCATTAGAATAATTCTAATATACGACACGTACCGGGATCTCACGGGTTTACTAACCGACCATATATGTAAACCTTGACCAGTAACATTTTAAGAATGAATCATATTGTGACATTTCTCAGTAACAATTGCGGCGCTTTTGTAATTATGTCACAACTATTCAATCTAAGGTCTTTTACGTCTTTACCATATATAAGATTATATTGATGAAAATTACTTAACTTTATTCATAATAAAATATAATGTACAACGTATTTACAATAATATAATAAAATTTGACGCGCCGAGCACCAACTTGAATATGCCATTGGTGTGTCGCGACAAGCCGAACATGACCAGTGCTCGTTGCGACATGTGTCACGCACGTCGCAACGCGGAATGCGTATCCCAGTTTATCTTGGATTCGATTTTAATAAGGAAACACCCACATGACCTCTTATATAAACATAAGTTTGTCCCAAAACCTAGGAGGAAGCCTCATAACCTAATTTTGGAGTCCCAAAGCATAGAAGAACGCCTAAAACAAGGCAAGAACAAGTGCATCAATGAGAGTTAGATTTTGAAGCCGAAGACTGCAAATGAGAGTTCTTTCTTTCCTTTACTCTCTACTTTATCTTTTATAAGTTTCTACTTTGTAATAATGACTAACTTGTGTTTATTGTTTATCATGAGTAGCTGAATCATTCATCTAGGGTTATAATGGATCCCGACTACATATTTATTAACTAATTTGAATATTTTTATTCTTGTGGGATTATTGTTGATTATTTATTATTCTAGGTGTTTGAAAGCATATTTTATTTATTTGGCCAATAATAAAATATTCTTGGTAAATCCTTAGGAACTCGGCGGAGAAAATTAGGATTAGCCGTGGGAATAATAGCACATGGTCTAGTTCTTTGAATAGATTTCTCTTCATGATAGAAATATACATGCATGACATGTGTAGCCATTATTAGAACCCGACCTTAATGAATTTGGTTTAAATTAATTAACATATACATATAGTTAATTAGTTCAATTTGAATATTTCTATCTAACCATCGAAAGAGGTTGTAGATAGTTTAGTGTTCTAGGTTAATAATTTATAACAACCCGATTAAATGAAAAGTATATGAACCCATTGTTTGCGTGCTTAGATGAAGTTACAACCATATATTCTTCTCGCGCATAAAGTTTAAACTCCAAAATTATTGTTTGTTATCTATTTAATCTTTCAATTAAATTTTAGATTAATCATTCTCTTTCTCAACCAATAATTTAGTTTAAGTTAAGTAGGTTAGTTTTTGTATTAATAAGAAAGAATAATAAGTCTATGTGGGTACGACATCTGACATTCTGTTACTATATTAATTGAGCAATACGTGCACTTACGTGTTAGATTTAAAAAATCGCGACCATCATTAATGGAGGTAAGTTGGTAAAATTTGTTCACCTCACCAGTCACAACCAAAGAAGAAACTTCAAAAAGCCCTTCTATTACTTACTCCTGGCGCCGTGACCAATTTGGTGAAAAATTTGGGAGCTTTTTCAATCACATAAAATACCCACAGGCTGCAAAGGATCATGGCCAATTTGGTGAAGTACCCACAAATTCAAGAAAGGATTTATATGGAAATCAAATTAAATGAGGTGAGATACTTAACTAGTGCTTTCCCACCCACACAAATTCAAAGCCATAGCATGAGAGATTGCCATATATCTGTCGGAATATGAGAAGACATTTAGCATGATAAATATGTGCAACATCTAATTAACTTGGCAACATCAATTTTGCATGATCATAAATTTATAAATACATAAATGAAAATTTGGGTTGTCACTCAATAGTATCATATTTCTCTATAATCTAGACGGTCAGATTTTATTGAATTCTAACCTTACTAATATTCTTAGATTATGAGGTATGTTATTCTTAGGATACCGTAATCGGATCCACGAAATTGAATCCACACATGTGCACAAGGATTCCTATTTAACACATGAAAAGCATTGATCTCTCTAAATAATTTGCTATATTACACAATAAAATCTATTGTGATATCAAATATATATTGATTTGTTTGTACATATTATAATAGTAATCATAACCAAAATGAAGAAATACAAAGTTTTTAATATTTTTGTCCACATTTGACTAATCAGAACCGCCCCTTATATATAGTCTAATAAACTTCCTAAAAAAAAACACCAATATTTTTTCTTCATACTTTTTACATTATGTGGAGTGGTACTAGTACTGCAACTCTCTCTGAAGACTATAGAGACCATCCTCTTCATCTTCATCACATCATCCCAATAGACTTCAACTCCGTTTGCTCCGTCCCCGAATCGCATACATGGCCTGAATCCGGTGATCTTTCCAGCAAGGGGTTATCGGTGCCCGTAATCGACCTTAGAGACCCTAGAGTGACACAACTTATAGGGCATGCATGTAAAAAGTGGGGTGTGTTTCAGCTCATGAACCATGGCATTCCTTTGAATGTTTTGAAGGACGCCGAGTCTGAGGCTCGGCGGCTGTTTTCCCTTCCGGCGAGACAGAAGCTGAAGGCCTTACGAGGTCCCGGTGTAGCCACGGGTTATGGGATTGCTCGGATCACTCCATTTTTTTATAAGTATATGTGGCATAAAAGGTTTACTATCATGGGTGCTTCAATATTTGATCATGTTAAGCTTCTTTGGCCTCATAATAATCATGAAAAGTTTTGGTAAGTACTCTCCTCCATGCATGCACTTACTACGTGCACTTTGATTGTGAATAATTGGTATGATTTTGTCATTATTGACAGTGACGCCATGGAATTTTATCAGAAGAAAATGAACATTCTGGCAGAGAGACTGACAAAACTCATCATTAAATCAATGGACCTATCATCATCATCATCAGAAGAAGAAATGAACTGGCCGGTTGGTTCAAGTTCAAGGTCAGCTTTACAACTAAACTCATATCCTTCATGCCCAGAACCAAACAGAGCAATGGGTCTAGCTCCACACACAGACACATCCCTCATAACCATTCTTCATCAAAGTTCCATAACTGGGCTTCAAATTTTCAAAGAAGAAACTGGATGGGTCCCAGTGAAGCCTGTTGATGGTGCCCTAGTTGTGAACGTTGGTGATTTTTTTCATATCTTATCAAATGCTCGATTCATTAATGTTCTTCATCGTGTGTTTGTGAATCACAACTGGCAAAGGCTATCACTTGCTTACTTTTATTGCCCGCCCATTGATTCTAATGTTGTGCCTACTGTTAAGTCAGGGCAAGTTGCTAGGTATTGTTCTGTCACTGTGAAGGAGTTCATTAGCTTGTATCAAAATATGATTATTATTATTATTATATGATGGATCTTATCCCAATTGAGATTAATAATTTCTCATGCTTTCCTACAACTTTTGTCAAAATCTATAACAATACTAAAATATCCCCTCTCTTTTTTTTTTTTTTTTTTTATATGCAACTAAGTTAGATAAAAATATAATAATAAACTTCACTTTTCACATATAACAAAATACCCAAAAAATAATATTATAAACTTAGGACAGCCGGGGATTTTATCTATTCGGCTTAACCCTAGGTCGGTGATTTGGTGGTGAGGTTTCCAACGTTTCCAAAAATTATATTTATAAACAATGATTAT
Source organism: Zanthoxylum bungeanum (assembly GCA_019454045.1). Lineage (NCBI taxonomy): Eukaryota > Viridiplantae > Streptophyta > Magnoliopsida > Sapindales > Rutaceae > Zanthoxylum > Zanthoxylum bungeanum. Next base: position 25,638 of record SKCR01054962.1, on the reverse strand, counting down.
TATCAGCTCACTACTTCAAAATTAGGAAATAACAAATGAGTACAATAATTATTAGGGTGTAATATTTTACTATTATATCTTTATAAAATTTTCATTTTACTATAAAATATTATAATTATTACAAAAGTATTGAGATATAATATTTTACTATTATAGTAAAACGTATTTTTTAATGTAAAGATGTAGTAGTAAAATGTAATTTTTAATAAGATGTGGTAGTAAAATATAAAATTTTATAGTAAAATGTAAAGTTAATAAAGATATAATAATAAAATGATAAACCCAATACTTTTTATATTTATTATTATTTTTCAGTTTTTGAAGTAATGAAATGATAATAACCTACAAACAACTTGCAATAGTGGTCATTTACGCCTTTCATATATTTTATCAAAATTTTGTAACTCTATTTTTGTCAAAATAGCATAATTGTCGTACAATATCAGCTGTGGATTTGTTATGCCTAAAGATGGCTTCTGACAACTAAACATCTAGCTCTATTTTTTTAAGTAGATTATTAGAAAATACTTTGTGGTAACGTAATAGTGTGTTCATCACAACGTCCCTAAGGGGTGTGGTTTAGTGGTCTAGGGTTCAGGATCTCATATTGAGGTATTGGGTTCGAATCCAGCGAGTGTGTTTCTTATAAGAACTTGGGACAGCCCGAAGTTTTACCTGCTCCACTTAAGCCTAGAAGGAGTGGTTTGACGGTGTGATTTCTAATAATTTCAACAAAAAAAAAAGTATTTGTCACAACATGAACAACGTTGTTGACATTTATATTTTCATAAGGTCATAATGTGGACTATATGTGTTTTTTTTAGACCAATAATATATCGATTCGAAATAAATTATCCCAAATTTCTCTATTTAGAACTCAAATCACAATTATTAGATTCTTTTCTTATTTTTTGGGATTCTTCTAAGTTTGAGATTACTTTTTCTAATAATTCCGTGTTATGTAGGATTTTAATACAAAACGATGTCAATCTCCGGATGCTTTGCTAGTTATTGTTGAGTTAATTTATTTATTAAAAAAAAAAGTTATAAAAAATTTCAAAACCCTAACTTATTTTTTTATCTTTCATTCAATAAAATTTGTGTTTGCAAATTTTGTTGTTTGTTATTTTCCGCTTCGTCAGTTGCCTATTAAAGATTGTCTAGGGTATTCGCTCACCTCTCACTCTCCATTGAAATACCTCAAGCTTTTGTAAATTTTTTTGTAACCAACCCCCAAATTTTAGTTCATATTTCTAAGTTAAGGTATATTCGTATATTCGGTGGGACCCACGGCAGTAGTAGTAGCAGTAGTATTATTGACTGAATATTCGGTCAGTAATACTTCGATCGGTAATTGATCAAAAATTATTTTTTATCTTTTTTGGTCGGCATTCAGTCGGTAATTTCATATTTTCTTGAAGCACGTGAGTGGTGATAATTTTTTTTTTTTAAAAAAAAAATTATAAGGAAGAAAATTTCTTCCCGCGCCTCCCTTATCAGTCTCTCTCTTCAATTTTATTTCTCATAATACCTTCTTCTCTCTAACTCTCTTCCCTTTTATTTACTTTTAAATACTTTTCTTTTTAATTTTTCCCCTTAATTATTTAATACTTTTCTTTTTTATTTTCCCCCTTAATTTTTTTCCCCTCACCGGCTGAAATGTGTTAATTTCCCTTTATTTTTCCCCTTATTTTTTTTCTTATTTTACTTTTAATTTAATTATTTTATTTATTTTTGATTTAATTCTTTTATTTTTTATGTTAAATATTTTTATATTTATATTTTTTTATAGTTTATTTGCTTAAAATATCTTATATTTTTTTATGTATATTTTGTATTTATTTTGAAAGTAGAGAAGTTTGTTTTTGCTTTATTAAAAATCGTGTTGATTGTGATTCTATTTTTATTTTATTTTATTAAAATTCGTGTTAATATTAATTCTATTTTTATTTTTCCTTTATTAAAAGTTGTGTTGATTATGTTTCTGTTTTTACTTTATTATTGAAATTATTTTCTTATTTATTTTCGTAAATCAATGTCTGTATTTACTTTTACTTTATTAAAAATTATTTGTCTTATTTGCTTTTACTTCTGTGTACGGGTAATTTTCGTTCCAGGGGCAAGTTTGGAATACCGCTCCTAGAATAATCCTCTTCGAACTGTGAATTTGTTTGGTTTATGGAGGCCAAATGCAAATTTAGCAGAAGATGAGAACAAACACAAAATCAATAAAGGATTTACGTGATTCGGTGGAATGGATCCAACCTACGTCCACGGGAACAAAGTGAAATACTGATTTTATAATGGAATCGAGCTCGGCCGACCTTTTCTCAAGGGTGTAAGGCTCAGGATCTCATCTTGAGGTCCTGGGTTCGAATCCAGCGAGTATGTTTCTTATAAGAGCTTGGGACAGCCGGGAATTTTACATGCTCCACTTAAGCCCGTAAGGAGTGGTTTGACGTTGGGGTTTACAATAATTTCAAAAAAAAAAAAAAAAGCATTCGTCACAACATGAACAACTTTGTTGACATTTATATTTTCATAAGGTCATAATATGGACTATATGTTTTTTTTTTTAGACCAATAATATATCGATTCGAAGTTAAATTATCCTAAATTTCTCTATTTATTTCCCCACTAAATTTTCGTAACTAAAAATCAATTTTCTTGTAGTGATTTTTTTTTATTTTGGGATTCTTCTAAGTTTGAGATTACTTTTTCTAATAATTCCGTGTTATGTAGGATTTTAATACAAATGATGTCAATCACCGGATGCTTTGCTTGCTAGTCATTGTTGAGTTCATTTATTTATAAAAAAAGTTATAAAAAATTTCAAAACCCTAATTTATTTTTTTTCTTTCATTCAATAAAATTTGTCTTTGCAAATTTTGTTGTTTGTATTTTCCTCTTCATCAGTTGCCTATTAAAGATTGTCTAGTATATTCGCTCTCACCTCTCACTCTCCGTTGAAATACCTCAAGCTTTTGTAAATTTTTTTGTTACCAACCCCCCAAATTTTAGTTCATATTTCTAACTTACGGTATATTCGTATAATTCGGTGGACCCACGACAGTAATAGTAGCAGTAGTATTATCGACTGAATATTCGGTCGGTAATACTTCCATTGGTAATTGATCAAAAATTATTTTTTATTTTTTTTTGTCAGTATTCAATCGGTAACTTCATATTTTCTTGAAGTACGTGAGTGATGAAAAAAAAAAAGGATTATAAGGAAGAAAATTTCTTCCCCCACCTCCCTTCTTATTCTCTCTCTTCAATTTTATTTCTCATAATATCTTCTCTCTCTTCCCTTTTATTTACTTTTAAATACTTTTCTTTTTTATTTTTTCCCCTTAATTATTTTTAATACTTTTCTTTTTTATTTCCCCCCTTAATTATTTTCCCCTCCCTGGCTGAAATGCGTTAATTCCCCTTTTTCCCCTTTTTTTCTTATTTTACTTTTAATTTAATTATTTTATTTTATTTTATGATTTAATTCTTTTATTTTTTATGTTAAATATTTTTATATTTACATTTTTATATTTACATTTTTATATTTATATTTTTATAGTTTATTTGTTTAATAAATCTTATATTTTTTTTGTATATTTTGTATTTATTTTGAAAGTAGAGAAGTTTGCTTTTATTTTATTAAAAGTCGTGTTGATTGTAATTCTATTTTTATTTTAGTTTTATTAAAATTCGTGTTGATTTTATTTCTATTTTTGTTTTTCCTTTATTAAATGTTGTGTTGATTCTGTTTCTATTTTTACTTTATTAAAAGTTATTTATCTTATTTATTTTCGTAAATCAATGTCTGTTGATGAGCATAAAATATATCACTATTTACCGCCACTTTGACCAAATATTTTGTATGGTTTCTCGGGTTTTATGAACGTTTTGATGTGTTTTTATATGTTTTACAGATAAATAAAGTTTTGGGACTCAATGGAATCAACTCGGGGCAAAAACGATGAAAAACGGATGAAAAAGGGCAAAATTGGAAATGCAATAACTTCGCGTCGTGACTTGCAGGACTTCTACTCCGCGATACGTCAACATCAGCACTGAATGTATCAGGTGCCGACATGTGTCATCACTGACGTCATCATTGCTCCCGCGTCGCGACGCTCATGACCTTCTGCATCGCGACGCTTGGTGATTCTGCGGACATGTGTCAACATCTCAACAGAACGCGTTGCCAGCTCAGCGATCATTCACTTCTCACCCTATTAGATACCTATAAATAAATAGAATCAATAATTAATAACAACAGTAGAAATTAAGTCCTCATGGATTAATATTTTTAAACTACTTGAGCGATACGTGCATGTAGACAACAGGAGCTGGGCGACGCCGTCCTAGGCTCGCGGCCTAGCTGAGAAGTACGAAATAACATGGAGTCGCCACCCGGTGTGAACCGGGACAAAGATTTAAGGCCGCACTCACTCCTCGCAGGAGAAGACCTCAAACCGTTGGGTTCGGAATGGTCTCTTACTTTATGATATCTTGTAATGCTTGTGATTTGTGTAATATTAACCAAGTCTACTTAGCATGCATGCTCAAGGGTACTTAGATCTAACATGCTTTTATCTAAATATTCCATGCAACATAACACAACGAGCACATTGAATTATTACATTAACATACATAAATCATTACCCAAACACATCATAAACTAATAACATGCATAAAGGACAACCTAAATATGCTTTAACAAATAAATAACAAACTAAACTAAATCATGCTTTAAATAATAAATGAATAACCTAAAGGCTATAACATGCTCAAATACAAATTCGGATGAGACGAGATATATGTATCTTAAGTGGTACGTGGCATTGTATCCCGAGTGCAGACCGCACTACCGTCCATTCGGAATCGGCTACGGAATTTACGTCCGGGTTTCCCTTCGATATACCGCAAGTAAGATTACATATTCCATTCACCCGAAATCACATCACATACTAAGTCTTTATTTCATGCAAACAAATTCCAAACAACATGCCAAACTGACTATTCAAGCTAAACACATTCCCTACGTCATTATTTCATACGAATAAAATAAATTACATGCCTCTTAATTCACTAATCCATACAAATAAAACAAATTACATGCTTTCTAATCCATTAATTCATGCGAATAAAAATAACAAATTAACTAAGAAATAAATGATGATAAATAAAATAGGTGCCCTCAGGTCTTACCTTTTAGTCGTTATCCGGGAGTGCGTTCCACGGTGCCGGAAGGGTTATCATCCCACTGTTCTCACTGATCCGTTGTTTCCGCTGTTTTGTCCGGGTTCGCCATTTTCACTGTTTCCACAGGTTCACTGTTTCAGCTGTTTTCTCTGTTTTCACCCGCGGTTACAGTTTGCTGTTTTCGGCCATTTTCTCACAGTTTTGACTCGCCGTTTTCACCGTTTCACTCGTTATTTTCACTCGTCATTTTTCTGCATTTTTCTTCTATTTTCACTCGCTGTTTTCTCTCTATATTTTAACTCAAATTCTCTTTTTCTCTCTCGGTTATTTTTTGGTCACTGTTTTATGGTTTTTTTTTACTGTTTCGGTGCAACTTAGGCGAAGGTTAGAGACTATGTACGGGCTTGTTATGATGCAGTTGGGGGGTGTTTGGGTCACGGTTTTAGGGCAGTTTTCTGTCCTGGTTTTGTTGCTTATTTGTGCTCGGTGGAGGGCTACCTTATTGTGTTTATTTGTGATCAATGGAGGGCTGTTGGTGCGTGTGAACTGAGGCAGTTTCAGGGGGTAGGATTTCAGTGGTTTAGGTGCAGTTTGTGGCTGGGAATGGCGGCTGCTTGCGTGATAGTTAACGTGTGCATGGGCTGGTTTAGTTTACTGGGCATTTTAGGATGGCTGGCGAAGAGCTGTCGTGCATGGGAGGGTTTACGTCAATTCTCAGTGAATGAATGAAGGTTATTGTGGCAGTGTATGGACTGCTACATGGTGCGTTTGAGGGCTGATGTGTGGATGGGCAGTGGCGTGAGGCTATGTGTGAAGGTGATTAGGGTTTGTTCCAGCGTGAGTGTAGGGGCAGCTGTGAGAGGTTTCAGTGTGAGTGTATGGACTAGTTCCAGGAGGTGGGATGAGGGGCTGTGAAGGGTAATTTTGTGGGCATCAATGAGGTGCGATGATAGTTGCTAGGGTTCTTTATGTGAGAGTTGATGTATCTCCCCTTGCCGTGAAGAGTGTGTGCAGTTTTAAGGTTGCAGTGGCTGGGGCATTGCCGAGAATGGATGAAGGGGTGAGGGTCAGTGAGGGCTTCAAAATGGTGTGTGTTCTTTGTTTGTGTGTGAAGTCCTTGCAGTGAGTTGGGGCCTCAAAGGTGCGTGTGTCCTCCCTTTTGCGTGTTTGATGCGTTGAATATGAGAGAGGCAGTAAGGTTCGTGATGAAGGCTATGAGCTGTGTGAGTGGCGTGTGCTTGTGGCTATGCGTGAGGGCTGTCTCCTTTGGTTCTGGTCACTGGTTCAAGGAGGGCATGAGTGTAGTGGGCGTGAGGATCAGGTCAGTGGGCGTGAAGGGTCAGGTCAGTGGGCGTGAAGGGGCTATTTGGTGCGTGAGCTGCTGTTTATCTCTTGTGAAGGTTGAAGGTGGGCAGTGCAGTGGGATGAAGGGGGCTGCTGAAGGTATGATGCGTGCAAGGGGTTTGATAATGGGTAGTATGGAGGGTCAGTGGAGCAATGGGTGGTTGCAGGGTATGGGTTTTGAATGAATGAGGAGATGGAGGAAGAAATTTGGTGAATTAATTGAGTGCTTTCGGTGGGTGATGGGAGGCATTGAAAATGGTGGATGGGTTCACGTGAAGGAGGGAATCTTGTGGGGGTTTTGGGTTCTTTTGGTGGGTAAAACGTGTGGGGTTTATTTGGGTGGAAATTGTTTATTGTTTGTTAGTGTTTGTTAAAAGGTGGCAAGGGAATTGTCTTTTGCGTTAGTGGGTTTGAAAATAAAAAGAAATGGAAAATAGGTGGAAGCATGGTGATGGCCGATTTGAATTTTGTGTAAAAGGGGGAATTATTTGTTATTTTTGTTAAAGTTGTTATTTAATTGGTTTGTATTTTTTAATGGTTTAATTTAATTCAAATTAATTTAATTGGTTGGTAGATTTTAATTTTGTATGGAAGTTAAAGGGTCACAAGCAAGGAAAATTGAGGGAGAGAGACTATGTGTGAGAAAGAGCGAGGAAAAGGTTCCGAGCGAAGGATGATTCTGAAATGGAAAAGGCGACGACGAACCCGAAGCAAACGAGCGAATAAAATCCACAAAACGTCAATTCTTGACTTTCCCTTTCCGCAACTTCCGCAACTAAAAAGTACTGCCTCCATACGAGGCTCATCATTGGGCTGGTATGCAAAAATGCAATGCCTACAGTCGCCCCCACTTTGATGGGATCTGTGCAGTGTGTGACAATGACAGTCTTATCAAAGTTCGTGCAATACATTTTTACTTACCTGGCTCGCCAGCTGCCACCTGACTTACCTGCTGCTTCGAACTGAATTGATATGATGGCGAGGTGCCTCGACCTCTGGGCTTTGTTCCCGAACACCGAATGTGAACTGTGATGATGATGCAGTGGGCCCTCGACCCTGGGACGTATCCCGGAACTGCAACCGACAACGGGGGCCTCGACCCTGGAACGCATCCCATACCGCTGACAAAATGGGCCTCGGCCCGGGGACGCATCCCCAAAATGATGCAGTGGGTCCACGACCCTGGGACGCATCCCAATAACTGCAACTGACAACGGGGGCCTCGACCCTGGGACGCATCCCCATACGCGCTGACAAAATGGGCCTCGGCCCGGGGACGCATCCCCAAAATGATGCAGTGGGTCCACGACCCTGGGACGCATCCCAATAACTGCAACTGACAACGGGGGCCTCGACCCTGGGACGCATCCCAATACCGCTGACAAAATGGGCCTCGGCCCGGGGACGCATCCCCAAAATAATGCAGTGGGTCCACGACCCTGGGACGCATCCCAATAGCTGCAACTGACAACGGGGGCCTCGACCCTGGGACGCATCCCAATACCGCTGACAAAATGGGCCTCGGCCCGGGGACGCATCCCCAAAATAATGCAGTGGGTCCACGACCCTGGGACACATCCCAATAACTGCAACTGACAACGGGGGCACCTCGACCCTGGGCACCTCGACCCAACACCGCTGACAATAGGGACCTCGCCCTGAATATGATGATGTAATGGATCTTCGACCCTGAACTGGTACTGATGTGGGCCTCGCCCCAAGACTGATATTGATGTGGGACTCACCCTCAAGCTGATATTGATGTGGGCCTCGCCCCCCCAAACTGAAACTGATATAGATATGGGCCTCGCCCCAAACTGATATGGGCCTCGCCCCAAACTGATATAGATATGGGCCTCGCCCAAACTGATACTGACATGGGCCTCGCCCAAAACTGATACTGATATGGGCCTCGCCCCCAAACTGACACTGAAGCTGATGTGGGCCTCGCCCCCATGATAATATGGGCCTCACCCTCAAACTGATATTGAAGCTGATGTGGGTCTCGCCCCCTAGCTGATATGATATGGAGCCTCGCTCCCAAGCTGATATGGGCCTCGCCCCCAAGCTGATGATGATGTGGATCCTCGCTCCCAAGCTGATATGATATGGGCCTCGCCCCAAACTGATACTGATGTGGGCCTCGCCCCAAACTGATATGGGCCTTGCCCCCAAAACTGATGCTGATGCTGATGCTGATGTGGGCCTCGGCCTTGAGACTCATCCCCGAAACTGATACTGATGTGGAGCCTCGCTCCCAATCTGATATGGTGTGGAGCCTCGCTCCCAATCTGACATGGTGTGGAGCCTCGCTCCTAGACTGATAAAGATATGGGCCTCGCCCCCAAGCTGATGGGCCTCGCCTCCAACTGACACTGATATGGAGCCTCGCTCCCAACTGATACTGATATGGAGCCTCGCTCCCAATCTGATACTGATGTGGAGCCTCGCTCCCAATCTGATACTGATGTGGAGCCTCGCTCCCAATCTGATACTGATATGGAGCCTCGCTCCCAATCTGATACTGATGTGGAGCCTCGCTCCCAATCTGATACTGATGCTGCTGCAGGCCTCGGCATTGGGACTCATTCCCGAAACTGATACTGATGCCGATGTGGGCCTCAACCCTGGGACTCGTCCCAAAAACTGATACTGATGTGGAGCCTCGCTCCCAATCTGATATGGTGTGGAGCCTCGCTCCCAGACTGATGAAGATATGGGGCCTCGCTCCCAAGCTGATACTGATGTGGAGCCTCGCTCCCAATCTGATACTGATGTGGAGCCTCGCTCCCAATCTGATACTGATGCTGCTGTAGACCTCGGCCTTGGGACTCATTCCCGAAACTGATACTGACGTGGAGCCTCGCTCCCAATCTGATATGGTGTGGAGCCTCGCTCCCAGACTGATAAAGATATGAGGCCTCGCCCCCAAGCTGATATGGGCCTCAATCCCGGGGACTCATCCCTGAAACTGAAACTGAAATGGGCCTCGACCCTCGACTGATGCTGATGTGGGTCTCGCCCTCAAGCTCATACTGACATGGGCCTCGGCCTTGGGACTCATCCCCAAAACTGAAACTGAAATAGGCCTCGGCCCTCGACTGATGCTGATGTGGGTCTCGCCCCCAAGCTGATGCTGATATGGGCCTCGGCCCTGGGACTCATCCCCAACTGAAACTGAAATAGGCCTCGGCCCTCGACTGATGCTGATGTGGGCCTCGCCCCCAAGCTGATGCTAATATGGGCCTCGACCCTGGGACTCATCCCCAAAACTGAAACTGAAATAGGCCTCGGCCCTCGACTGATGCTGATGTGGGCCTCGCCCCCAAGCTGATGTTGATATGGGCCTCGGCCCTGGGACTCATCCCCAAAACTGAAACTGAAATAGGCCTCGGCCCTCGACTGATGCTGTAACAGATGTGATGTAGGCCTCGGCCGTGGGACTCATCCCTGAACTGCTCATAATGATGTGGGCTTCAACCCTGGGACTCATCCCTGAAACTGATACTATGTGTCTTCATACTCGGAGTGTCGTACCTGGCAGAATTGATCTGATGTGTCCATACCCGAAGCGCCGCACTCGGCAAAACCGATTCTGACAAAGATATGGGCCTCGCCCGCAGAGTGTCATACCTGGCCAAGACTGATAGTGATGTGGGCCTCGCCACTAGGATGCCATACCCGGCAGAACTGATACTGAACTAATGTGGGCCTCGCCCAGAATGCCATACCCGGTAAAACTGATATTGTGTCTCCATACCCGGAGTGTCGTACCTGGCAAAACCGATATTGTGTCTCCATACCCGGAGTGCCATACCCGACGATACTGATACTGAACTGATGTGATGTGGGCCTCGCCCCTAGAATGCCATACCCGGCTGATACTGATTCGAACTGGCGTGGGCCTCGACCCCAGAGTGCTGTATCCGGCAGATACTAATCATGAACTGATGTGGGCCCTGCCCCCTAAGTGCCATACCCGGCGAATACTGATCATGAACTGATATGGGCCCCGCCCCCAGGTTGAGATAGGCCTCGCCTTCGAACTGATACTGATGTGGGGCTTTGCCCTCAAGCTGATATGAGGCCTCGCCCCTAAGCTGACATGATATTCTATTTCACACATTACATCATTTCTCACGAGATAATCTTTGATAGATAGACATATCTTATCCTCAACGAATGCTTTCGCGTCGAAACCGAAGAACCTTCAAAGTACTCGACATACTCAAATCCAATCATCTGAATGGGTGATCTGAGTTAGACTCTATGTGTGTGTGTGCCAAGGCTCTTTCGCAACTTAGTCCTTAAGTAAGCCAACTTGGTGATTTCGTTTCAGAGAATCGAACCAGTGGGTCTAACCAACCTGGATGTCTTAATCACATTCTGTGATTACTTCAGCATACTCAACATGATATGGTCTTCAGCTTTTTTCTTTTGTCTCTTTCTTTTTTTTCTCTTTTTCTTTTCTTTCTTTTTTTCTTTTTTCTTTTCTCTTTTTTTTTTTTTTTTCTGACACACCTACCCTTTAAGGTAGCATTTCTCCTCATGGTGGTCCTAATACTCGCCCATGGGTAGCTTCACGCTTATCGGTTATAGGCGGTCTATTTTTCTTTTTTTCAGAGACATTTTTTTTTTTTTTCAACCATATCATATATCATAGCATCAGCAAACAAGTGTGGACATTCAGGCAAACAGTCATTCACCAATATATCATCTCTTCAACTAGTCACCTAGCTAACCACTCAGGCTTCTACTGCTAGGATCCCATAATCAAGTGTTCGTGAGTCTAACTGAGATCAATCCATTCAGGATACCGGAAGAGAGCGTGTCTCGTACTTATCGTTTCTAGGGTTTCCCCTACAGCATTCAATGTCATCACTGGACATATGTCTAATTATCAAAGACTTCTCTCACTCATTTTTTTTTTTCTTCTTTTTTTTTTCAATTTTTTTTTCTTTTTTCATTTCTTTTTTTTTCACTCTTTTTTTTTTACTTTTTCATTCATTTTTTTTTTCATAATTAAAATGAAATACAAACTTTTCAAATAAAACACAAACTTTCAAATAGGCCTTGGGATACCTGGTCAGCATGGCACATTACCGATTCAGATCAATGTCCAATTTGCGCTTCTTGCCACGATCACTATCAGTCCAGTCCAATTTGGAGATGATAGGGTCAAGCTTCGGCTCAAAAGCCAGGATCTGGTCAATCAACTCTTCGGCCTTTGTTGCCGTCAGGAAAATGTCTTCCACAGATTTGGTGACAAATTCATGTCTCTTGGCTTCCGCAAGAAACACAAACAGGAAATCGAAGAAGTGCTCAATATTAAGCAACCCGATGGGTTTCCGGTGAACGTTTAGGTGTGCCCATGACGCCACTGTAAATATTTCTTCGAATGTGCCAAGTCCACCTGGTAATGCAATGAACGCATCTGCAGTATTAATCATTTCATGGAGTCGTTCAGACATACCTGATACAATGCGCTCGTCTCCATTTGTTGGCCCGATTAACTGTTCATCTGCCAAAGGTCTCGGGATGATTCCTAAAACATTACCGCCACCATCTTGAACGGCTTTTGAAACAGCTCCCATCATTCCCATATTTCCACCGCCATATACCAAGTGTATGTTTTTCTCAGCCATAACTCGCCCCAATTCCCTAGCAGCTTCTGTGAATTCAGGTTTGTTGCCAGTGTTGGATCCACAGAAAACACAGATTCGCTTGAATCGCTGCTGTGAAGTAGCTTCCATTTTTTTTTTCTCTTACTTGGATGTATATTTGAATGTGTTGAGGAGAACAATGCCGAGCTGAATTTATAGGACCTGCAAAAGAGGTGAATAATAATTGCAATAATATATTCCACTGAATGACGGTTAGCTAAATCACAAAAGAAGTCATCAGAAGTCAAGAAAGGCCATCGGATCATGTCTGCAAAAGTAACAAGAGAAATCGTGAGATGTCAAAAAGTTGTGGATTCGTTCCAGGAAAATAACAGAAAATAACAAATGAGATCATGATACGTCAAAAAGTTATGGATTCTTTCAACGAAAATAACAGAAAATACCAAAGGAAGTTCTAAAATGTCAAAAAGTTGTGGATCTCTTCCACTTCAACATGTCGTGAATGGTCCAAACAGTTATAGATTTCTGCCACCATTAATGAATTATCTCCCATTCTTGTGATTGCTAAGCACCAATCCCTCTGTCTTAACTTGCTCCGCCTTTGCTTTCACCTGTAAAAATAACACAAAGTTAGAGATTTTACAAGAACGTGAAACAGAAATCACAGCAACTTGCATAGGTTGCCTCCCTTTCAGTATTAACTTCATCGTCTCCAGCCAGACATGACCGAAATTCTTCTGTCAATGTGGCTTCATCGTCGTCCTTAGTACTCGCGCCGCTTTTCGATTTTCTGATTCTTACTGCTTTCTCTCCTTTCTCTTTTTTCTTTAAATCTGCAAATACAAAACAACAATATGAATACATGTGCATGTAAATATGCAAGTGAAGAGATACTCCCTTTTCGTGATGGGTTAGATCCCCATTGTGCTCCTCGGCGCCATATGTCCCTGGTATCTCTCTGTTGGTTTTCTTCTGAAATCTGCAAAAACAAAACACAAAACAAAGGATGCAAGTTACGTGTATGCATGTATGCATGGATGCGTTTCCTATCCCGCTGGGTTAGGTCTTCTACCGGTTCCCTTGGTGACTGCTCAGTCTTCTTTTTTCCCAGCAAAGTGCAGCTTCAATCTGCTTACGTCGACCGACTTGGTGAATCCCTCATTTCCCAAATTTGGTAGTCTCATTGCCTTGTTTCCCAATCTTCTGTCTTTTCTGCTTATTTCTTCTGAGAATTCTCTGTGTTCCAGATATCTCTGAATATCATGATACCAAGGGTTTCTGTCATCGGCTCCCACATCCGATGTCTCATCTGTCTCATAAGCCTGTTTGCTTACAGCTGTCAACACAAATGATCTCATCACCCATTTCTTCGGATTTTCCCAAGCCACGGCTAGTGTCGCCAATGCATCTGCAATCTGATTTTCTTCGGTCAAGTGTTGGAATCTGCAATCAGGGATAGTCTGTGCCAGACTTCTGAGGTAGTACTCGTACGGGTTCAATCATTCTTTCTTTATCTTCTATATTCTCCTTACATCTTCAACTTTTCAAGTGTCTTTTGACAACGGTTTACCCAAGCTGAGAGAGTTTTCTGTTTCTGATAGGAGCAGTCTCTGAGGAAGTAGACTCGGTCTTTGAAGGTTCCCAATGATCTTTTCATTCTGGTTGCACAAGTCTCTGTTACTAGCTGTATAGGGCACGATCAAACTGGTCACATCATTGTTCAGGACTTGTAATTGCTCAACAATCTCGGCTACCTTGGCTTCCAATCAATCTAGGCAGGATTCTTCGTTGATTGACTTCACTCATACTGGTTGACGATTCTTTTGACAGATCTTTCTTCTTTCCCAACCCAACGGGAATCTATGATGGCTTTTAAGACAAAAAGGGTTAACATGATGTATGTATGCATGACATGATGTATGGTGTAAACATATTCAAAAATAATTTACGCTAATTGGCCCGTTATCATTTTAAAGCATTCAATCACACTATTGCGCAATGCAAACTTGTCCCAGTTGAAAAGGCCCAACAAGTTTACACTTTTGCGATAACACGGCTAAATAACTTCAAATGATAAAAGGCCCACACACAAACTGGCCCATCGGCATTTCAGAAATTTCGGCCTAATTGTCAAAAGGACATGAACTTGTCCCGGTTTAAATGACAACGAGTTCATATCTTTTTAACAAATAGTCCAACTAAATCCAAATGACAACGGTCCAAAACACAAACATAAAACAAATTGGCCCATCGGCATTTCAGAAATTTTGACCTAATTGTTAAAAGGACATGAACTTGTCCCGATTTAAACGAAAACGAGTTCATCTTTTAACAAAGAGTCCAAATAAATCCAAATGACAACAGTCCAAAACACAAATATAAACACAAACTAGCCCATCGGCATTTCAGAAATTTTGACCTAATTGTCAAAAGGACACGAACTTGTCCCGATTTAAACGAAAACGAGTTCATATCTTTTAACAAAGAGTCCAAATAAATCCAAATGACAACAGTCCAAAACACAAACATAAACACAAATGACAACAGTCTAAAACACAGTAGACATGATTAATTAAAACACAAATCACAAACATTACAAGATATCATTTCGGAGCCAATTCTCTATGTCCCCAGTGGAGTCGCCAGACTGTAGACAACAGGAGCTGGGCGACGCCGTCCTAGGCTCGCGGCCTAGCTGAGAAGTACGAAATAACATGGAGTCGCCACCCGGTGTGAACCGGGACAAAGATTTAAGGCCGCACTCACTCCTCGCAGGAGAAGACCTCAAACCGTTGGGTTCGGAATGATCTCTTACTTTATGATATCTTGTAATGCTTGTGATTTGTGTAATATTAACCAAGTCTACTTAGCATGCATGCTCAAGGGTACTTAGATCTAACATGCTTTTATCTAAATATTCCATGCAACATAACACAACGAGCACATTGAATTATTACATTAACATACATAAATCATTACCCAAACACATCATAAACTAATAACATGCATAAAGGACAACCTAAATATGCTTTAACAATAAATAACAAACTAAACTAAATCATGCTTTAAATAATAAATGAATAACCTAAAGGCTAAGGCTATAACATGCTCAAATACAAATTCGGATGAGACGAGATATATGTATCTTAAGTGGTACGTGGCATTGTATCCCGAGTGCAGACCGCACTACCGTCCATTCGGAATCGGCTACGGAATTTACGTCCGGGTTTCCCTTCGATATACCGCAAGTAAGATTACATATTCCATTCACCCGAAATCACATCACATACTAAGTCTTTATTTCATGCAAACAAATTCCAAACAACATGCCAAACTGACTATTCAAGCTAAACACATTCCCTACGTCATTATTTCATACGAATAAAATAAATTACATGCCTCTTAATTCACTAATCCATACAAATAAAACAAATTACATGCTTTCTAATCCATTAATTCATGCGAATAAAAATAACAAATTAACTAAGAAATAAATGATGATAAATAAAATAGGTGCCCTCAGGTCTTACCTTTTAGTCGTTATCCGGGAGTGCGTTCCACGGTGCCGGAAGGGTTATCATCCCACTGTTCTCACTGATCCGTTGTTTCCGCTGTTTTGTCCGGGTTCGCCATTTTCACTGTTTCCACAGGTTCACTGTTTCAGCTGTTTTCTCTGTTTTCACCCGCGGTTACAGTTTGCTGTTTTCGGCCATTTTCTCACAGTTTTGACTCGCCGTTTTCACCGTTTCACTCGTTATTTTCACTCGTCATTTTTCTGCATTTTTCTTCTATTTTCACTCGCTGTTTTCTCTCTATATTTTAACTCAAATTCTCTTTTCTCTCTCGGTTATTTTTTGGTCACTGTTTTATGGTTTTTTTTTACTGTTTCGGTGCAACTTAGGCGAAGGTTAGAGACTATGTACGGGCTTGTTATGATGCAGTTGGGGGGTGTTTGGGTCACGGTTTTAGGGCAGTTTCTGTCCTGGTTTTGTTGCTTATTTGTGCTCGGTGGAGGGCTACCTTATTGTGTTTATTTGTGATCAATGGAGGGCTGTTGGTGCGTGTGAACTGAGGCAGTTTCAGGGGGTAGGATTTCAGTGGTTTAGGTGCAGTTGTGGCTGGGAATGGCGGCTGCTTGCGTGATAGTTAACGTGTGCATGGGCTGGTTTAGTTTACTGGGCATTTTAGGATGGCTGGCGAAGAGCTGTCGTGCATGGGAGGGTTTACGTCAATTCTCAGTGAATGAATGAAGGTTATTGTGGCAGTGTATGGACTGCTACATGGTGCGTTTGAGGGCTGATGTGTGGATGGGCAGTGGCGTGAGGCTATGTGTGAAGGTGATTAGGGTTTGTTCCAGCGTGAGTGTAGGGGCAGCTGTGAGAGGTTTCAGTGTGAGTGTATGGACTAGTTCCAGGAGGTGGGATGAGGGGCTGTGAAGGGTAATTTTGTGGGCATCAATGAGGTGCGATGATAGTTGCTAGGGTTTCTTTATGTGAGAGTTGATGTATCTCCCCTTGCCGTGAAGAGTGTGTGCAGTTTTAAGGTTGCAGTGGCTGGGGCATTGCCGAGAATGGATGAAGGGGTGAGGGTCAGTGAGGGCTTCAAAATGGTGTGTGTTCTTCTTTGTGTGTGAAGTCCTTGCAGTGAGTTGGGGCCTCAAAGGTGCGTGTGTCCTCCCTTTTGCGTGTTTGATGCGTTGAATATGAGAGAGGCAGTAAGGTTCGTGATGAAGGCTATGAGCTGTGTGAGTGGCGTGTGCTTGTGGCTATGCGTGAGGGCTGTCTCCTTTGGTTCTGGTCACTGGTTCAAGGAGGGCATGAGTGTAGTGGGCGTGAGGATCAGGTCAGTGGGCGTGAAGGGTCAGGTCAGTGGGCGTGAAGGGGCTATTTGGTGCGTGAGCTGCTGTTTATCTCTTGTGAAGGTTGAAGGTGGGCAGTGCAGTGGGATGAAGGGGGCTGCTGAAGGTATGATGCGTGCAAGGGGTTGATAATGGGTAGTATGGAGGGTCAGTGGAGCAATGGGTGGTTGCAGGGTATGGGTTTTGAATGAATGAGGAGATGGAGGAAGAAATTTGGTGAATTAATTGAGTGCTTTCGGTGGGTGATGGGAGGCATTGAAAATGGTGGATGGGTTCACGTGAAGGAGGGAATCTTGTGGGGTTTTGGGTTCTTTTGGTGGGTAAAACGTGTGGGGTTTATTTGGGTGGAAATTGTTTATTGTTTGTTAGTGTTTGTTAAAAGGTGGCAAGGGAATTGTCTTTTGCGTTAGTGGGTTTGAAAATAAAAAGAAATGGAAAATAGGTGGAAGCATGGTGATGGCCGAATTTTGGTGTAAAAGGGGGAATTATTTGTTATTTTTGTTAAAGTTGTTATTTAATTGGTTTGTATTTTTTAATGGTTTAATTTAATTCAAATTAATTTAATTGGTTGGTAGATTTTAATTTTGTATGGAAGTTAAAGGGTCACAAGCAAGGAAAATTAGGGAGAGAGACTATGTGTGAGAAAGAGCGAGGAAAAGGTTCCGAGCGAAGGATGATTCTGAAATGGAAAAGGCGACGACGAACCCGAAGCAAACGAGCGAATAAAATCCACAAAACGTCAATTCTTGACTTTCCCTTTCCGACGACCGCTTTCCGCAACTTCCGCAACTAAAAAGTACTGCCTCCATACGAGGCTCATCATTGGGCTGGTATGCAAAAATGCAATGCCTACAGTGCACTTGCATTACGTGTGTGATTTCACCCGATCAAGTTTTTGGCGCCGTTGTCGGGGACTTATTCTTCTTGTGTTATTAATTTTGAAGCTATCTATTTTACTTGTATCTAATTTTCTTTACTTTAATTCGTAATTTTATATCTTTCTTTTATTTTCAGCTGGTTGAAAATGCATCACTAATGGGCGATGGAAGCATTAAGAGCTTTAAGAGGTGAAGATATACCTCAAATCAGGGAGTAGCAGTCCGGTTTTCTGAGGCATGTTGTCTAGCTCAATAACTATTAGTGGATGTTAGAGAGAAATAACACAACATTTGCTCAACCATTTCAAAGATATGAGATATGTGATGGTAACCACCCTAGCGATCATTGAACGTACAACTACAATTCAGGGTGGCAGAACTATCAGAATCCTGCATGGTACGAAGAACCATCATATTACATTAAACCATATTATTCATCTTATATATCATCAACCCATGATCATCAAGAACCAGAACCATCAGATATAAGATAGTTGATGGACATGCTTAAGAAATGGGAAGCTAAACTTGATACAATGACTGACATGTTTCAGATACAAGCAGCAACCATACAGAGAATGACAGATCAAGTGAAACAATTCAAGAAAACCAGAGCTACACACCTCACGGAGTATTTTTAGATGATACTGATGAAGCCTTCGAGTACCAAATATTTCACAACGATACCTTAACAGGGGAAGAGGTTGAGCAGTATCAAGAGTCAGAGGTATCAGTTCAGGAGCCCGAACAAATAAAGTTTCAATTTGATCTGGATAATTATCTGATCGCTGATTACATTTGTGAGGAGGAACAAGTAGCAGAGTTGCCCGAACCGTTCATACCAACCACTGAAGATGAAAGCCTACAGACAAATATATCATTACATCCTCAGGTTGACAATTATGGAGCCTGCATTTCACATATGACAGATGAAGAGCTGAATGATGAAATGCTGAAATACATATGTGATGAAAAAGTGGAGCAAGATGCATAGCAAATGGAAGAGCAAGTGTCTGACCACATTGAAAATCTCATGACTTCAGGATAAACATCACTGTATTGGGGAGTACACATCGAAGACACCGCCCAGAAGCTTGACGGAATGGAACAACCATTCAAAGTCAAGCACCATACTAGACCTCCTGATTTATTTTTATTTCTTTTTCAGACCACTGGTGCGACAAACTTTAAGAAGGTGGCATAAGCATTGAATGAGACAAAATTATTTTGGTCACCTCATCGTTGGAAGAGACCCTTCAAAAGCAACGCTCATGGAATTCTCTTAATCGGACATCCAAAACCACGCTAAAGTCTCATTGATGGATGGACTTCAGACATATCCGGCTGAAGAGATAAAATTTAGCGCTAGCAGAAAGGCAACCATGTAATTTTTATTATTGTTGTAATTTCTATTTTCATATTTTGTGTATACATGTTGTAGAGTTTTTAATTTTGTGTGTTATTTTTGCAGGGAAAAATACAGACGGAGCACTTAAAGCAGAGCAAGCCAGTAAAATTTGGGTTATCACGGAATAAAGTTTGACAAAATAGCAAGGATAAAAATTCAATTCAGTAGAGACGGCGGAGTAAGGAGTCAACTCTTGATACGCGTCTTAGTGGATATATTCGTCAAATGACTCGATTATTTTAAAAAAATCACATACCTCACTTTGCTTATTTTGAAGCAGGCAGAACAATTTTAGATAGTCAAGTTGGTTTGACCCATTAACTACTGAGAATTGAGACAAATTCACCTAGTTAATAACTTAGAATCGAAGCTGTTTGTAGAATTATTCACACACACACTTAGAGTCTGATTTAGATACTTTGTTCAAAGGAATGGATTTTAGTTGTAGTATGCATTTTGAAGGTTCCTTTAACTTTCTTACTAGATATTCTCTGAGGACATTGTATATATAGCTATTATTTTCATTTATTTTATTTATTTATTTTCTTTTGTTTTTATGTGTGATTGCATGTGCATGATTGACGTTTGTGAATATCGTCACTGTAAGCCCTCACGAGACTACAACTCTTCCACTACAGACACCTAGGGGTTTAAAGGCTTGTTGCATACGTTAAATGCAACTGTGATCCCTATAAAAGTGGCTTAGATTAATTTAGCTTTAATTGTTTGTTTCATTTTGTTTTATTTTTTTTGGCTCGAAGACTAGCAAAATGTTATGTTTAGGGGTGTGATGAGAGGAAAATATATCACTATTTACCGCCCATTTGACCTAATATTTTGTATTGTTTCTCGAGTTTTATGAATATTTTGATATGTTTTTGTGTATTTTGCAGATAAATAAATTTTTTGGACTCAATGAAATCAACTCGGGGCTAAAACGATGAAAAAGGGCCAAATTGGAAATTCAACAGCTTCGCGTCGCGACGCGCAGGACTTCTGCATTGCGATGCATCAACATCAGCACCGAAAGTATCAGCTTTTGACACGCATCATCGATGACGTTGTCACTACGTCATCATTGCTCCCGCATCACGACGCGCATGACCTTCTGCATCGCGACGCTCGGTGATTCCGCGGATGCGTGTCAATATCTCAGCAGAACGTGTTGCCAGCTCAGCGCGTCGCGACGCGGACATCATTTTGTGCCTATAAATTCCAACCGATTTCATTTGTAAGATATATTTTCCTTGAGGTTCTGAATAAGGATCTAAGGACTGTATCTTATTTGTATTTATTTTCAGTATTTTAATTATGTAATTTTATTTTTAGTAGTAATAATATTTTATTTATTTTATTTTTCTTTTATGTTTTGTAGTTAATTTCCGCTAGGGGATGGTGAAATATTTAATAAGATAATCTAGGTAAATCTCAATTAATTTATAATATATGAATTATAATATAATAACCGGATTAATTAATGGCAGGCTATGATACCGCCTATATGGTCGGTTTAAATATAAAGTTGAATTACCGCATATATGGTCGGTCTTTAGGTGACAGATGATTACTGCTATATGGCTGGTTTAATTGACTAAATATCGCCTATATGGCTGGTTTTATATGTTTGACATTATTAATTCTGGGAAAGCAGAACTGATAATAATTTATATATTATAATAAGTGAGATTTCTAGGTTTGAAATATTAAATGTGAATCCCCTAAACCCAGCACTTTCTTTTTATCTAGGGAAGTGATAAGCACAAGTTAGTGTCTCTAAGACATCCCAAAGATCCTAAACATGATTCTAGTGTGAATAATCAAGTGAGTTGCGGAAAAACTTACATTGATCGGATTTGAAAATTCAAAACTTTCTTTGTTGGATGGAAGCTCCAAGCTTAAAATTGAATTCCAAACTTAAGGGTGAGTTTCCATATCACCTCACAAGACTCCTTTAAGTGCTATCTTTGAAGATTTTGAAAGAAAAATTTTGTCTTGCAATGAGAGCAATATTCAGCCACAAGGAGAGAGGAAGGAGTTGAATAGTTGATATTTTATTTTCCAAAACTAATACCAAAGTTGGTGTTTGTTGACTTTCAAAAAGTGGTAGATGTGTGAAGTAAATGCCACATTTACTATTCCAACTACTTACATCACAAATAGTGACAATTGATGTAAGTCATGGGTCTCACCCATTTAATTCCAAATCTAGTTGCCTTACACAACACACTTTGGGCTCAGGTTCATTTAATCCGATTAAACGAATTTTCCATTGCGATGTAATTAAATCCAATTTAATTAAATAATAATGCCTAGCAAAATTATTACGAAAGTCGTTTACGAATTAATTCCAAATTAATTCGTTCACCCGAATTAAAATACAATTTTAATTCCGGATTGAAATCCAATTTCAATTAATATATCCAATATATTATTTAATCGATTAATTCCAAATTAATCGCGTTCTCTCTTCTAAACGAATTTTATCTCAGATAAATTCTTGCCGCAATTAATCCCAGATTAATTTTCTCTCTCATAATTAATCCCAGATTAATTATGTTTGAGTCAAATGTCATCGGTGAATCTTTGGGAAGCGACCCAAGATATCCCTGGATATGTTGGCAGTAAATACGGCTGTCGGACTATCCGACACATACGTACCGCGTACCACGTTCTCACCGATTTATAAGACATGGTTGGCTTCTAGCAAAGCACCGTGCCTACCCAATTCTTCAGAAATATTCAACGAAGAATATATAATCTGTATCAGGCATCGTATATAATGTTTTACGTAATATGATCCAATATCGGATGTCACATGCTAGGCCTAGGGCTGAAATTGTGTCTGCCTCGTACGAAGCATATATCGGATCATTAGCAACTAGTCTTTGTAATCGGATAATCATGACCTAGTCATACTATCCCGATAGTTGCAGCATTTAAGAGTACTAGTTCTGTATCCCTGCGTGATCATCATCTCTATATGACTGAAGTGATACTTCCATCTTGACATCACACCCAATACACTACGATTCTCAGTATACCCAGAAGAGGCGTACACAGAACCTGTTAAAGTTCTGGATGACCAAAACCAAAGTGTACTGATTGTCGCAAGTATTAGCGATGCAAGTCTCAGGTTAAGACCACATACACCTACCCTGATTCGGATTCCCATAGACACATAGTCATACTACCAATGGCGGATTCCCATCGGCAACAGTCTCTTGCTTGGAAGATTTCCAGCTCACTGCTCCGTGGTTCAAACAAAATATATACCCCGATTGCGACTTTGAGTCGTCTTTATGGTTTGGAAAATTGCATCGGTGAACCCAGTCACCTCAAGTTCTCCATCTCCATAGACTAAGAAAGCATCCTTAGTTCGTCTAAGATACATAAGGATGTTCTTAACAGCAATCCAGTGACCATCACCTAGATCGGCCTGATAGCGACTGCACATGCTCAAAACATATGAGACATCAGGTCACGTATATATCATGACATACATGATCGATCCGACTGCATATGAGAACGGGATATGATTCATTTAATCTCTCTCATCTTGAGTTTTAGGACACATGTCATTTAGATAGAGAGACGCCATGTGACACTGGAAGCAGCCCCCTCTTAGACTGATCCATGTTGAATCTCTTCAACACTTTATCAATGTACGAGCTCTGGGAGAGTCCAAGCAGCTTTCTAGATCTATCCCGGTAGATCTTTATTCCTAGAATATAAGCTGCTTCTCCCAAGTCTTTCATGGATAATTTTAATGAAAGCCAAGCTTTCACCGATTGTAGCATGGGAATGTCATTGCCTAAAAGTAATACATCATCAACATATAAGACAACGAATGTCAGTGCGCTCCCACTAACCTTCTTATATACACAAAAATCATCTTCGTTTTGAATGAAACCATATTATTTTATGATATCATCAAAACGTTGGTTCCAAGAATGCGATGCTTGCTTCAATCCATAAATGAATCGATTTAACTTGCAAACCTTATTTGCATGTTTTGGCACGACAAAACCGTCAGGGTGTTGCATATAAACATCCTCCAAAAGGTTTCCGTTAAGGAAAGCGATTTTGACATTCATCTGCCATCTTTCGTAATCGAAATATGCAGCAATAGCAAGCATTATCCGAATGGATTTAATCATGGCAACAGGTGAAAAAGTTTCGTCGTAATAGACACCATGTCGTTGACGATACCCTTTCGCTACAAGCCTAGCTTTGTATGTTTGTATGTTGTCATTCATGTCTGTCTTCATCTTGAAGACCCATTCACAACTAATCGGCTTAACGCCTTCTGGTGCATCAACCAGTGTCCAAACTTGGTTGGTATACATGGAATCCATTTCGGACTTCATGGCCTCTTGCCATAAAGCGGAGTCGATACCTTGTATCGCTTCCTCATACGTAATCGGCTCATTATCCTCAATAAAATTAATATCTACATGAGGTGAGATCAGAAACCCATACCTCTCAGGTTGTTTTCTAACTCTCTCTGACCTACGCGGTTCTTGTGTATTAGAAGGTTGTGGAACAGTCTCATCCCTGATGAACTATTCGTGTTCCAAGAGGGGGTCGGTGCCAGGAATAGTATCACTCATATTTTCATCGAGTTCTACTTTCCTCCCACTTACCACTGCATCTAGGAATTTCTTTTCGAGGAAAACCGCATAGAGAGCAACAAATACCTTGTTCTCTTATGGGTTGTAGAAGTAATATCCTTTGGTTTCCCTAGGATAACCTACAAATAGGCACTTATCAGATTTTGGTTCTAGTTTGGTACCATCCAAACGTTTAACGTATGCCCAGCATCCCTAAATCCTCAAGAATGAGAAACCCGGTTTCTTTCCTGTCCATATTTCATATGGAGTCTGTCCAACAGACTTTGACGGGACCTTATTCAAAATAAGTATTGAACTTTTCAATGCATATCCCCAGAAGGAAATTGGTAGCTCAGTGCGACTCATCATAAACCTTACCATGTCCAACAAAGTTCGGTTTCTCCGTTCGAACACACCGTTTAATTGAGGTGTTCCGGGAGGAGTCCATTGTGAAAGAATATCATATTCTTTCAAGTAATTGAGAAACTCATTGCTCAAGTATTCTCTACCACGGTCCGACCGTAATATTTTAATACTTTCACCGGTCTGTTTTTCTACTTCGTGTCGAAACTCTTTGAATTTCTCAAAAGTTTCCGACTTGTGTCTTATAAGATACACATAACCATAACATGATGCATCATCCGTAAAGGTTACAAAGTATTCATATCCACCTCTAGCCTGGCTAGACATGGGCCCGCATACGTCACTATGAACGAGGGCTAACAGTTCGGTGGCACATACATCTTTACCGCTAAAAGGTGTTTTATGCAAAAATAAACATGATTTGCAGACGTCATATGAATTAGGATCAAATCTGTCCAAGTATCCACTCTTCTAAAGTATGGATATATGAGTCTTGTTAATGTGTCCCAGACGACAATGCCACATATAAGTTTCATCTGTGTTACTCATTTTGAGCCTTTTATTTGTCATATTATATGTTTGAGATTCATTTATATTCAAAATATAAAGGCCATTATTAACATCAGTTGCACATATCAAAACATCATCTTTATATACAAAACACCCAGGGTTCCGGAATACAAAGGTATACCCGCATCGGGTTAAACAAGATACAGAGATGATATTCCTAGTCAAATTAGGTACAAAATAATAGTCTCATAAATTAAGTACATGCCCCGAGGGCAGATTCAAAATATAGGTGCCAACTGCCAAAACTGTGACTCTAATCCCATTTTCGACTTGGAGGTTGATCTCTCCTGAAGTCAGTCTCCTGCTAATCTGCAGATCATGCAAATCAGTACATATGTGAGTACCACATCCATAATTAAAAATCCAATTTTTAAAACCATTAGTAGACATGTTTATTTCAATAACAAACATACTTGAAGCCGGAGCTTTGCCCGCCCGCGCTTCCTTCAACTCCGCCTTGTACTCATGGCGGTCACGCTTCCAGTGACCCCGTTTGCCACAGTGTAGGCAGACGTCTTGGGATTTCTCCTTAGTCTTCCCAGAAGACTTTGATGATTTTGCATTGCCCTTTTTTTCTTCTTCTTCACACCTCCAGAAGTTTTCGTCCAAGCCTTGGCCTTCTGAGATGTCGAAGTAAGATGCACCTCGTGCTTCTTGCCATTCAGAAGCTCTGGCTCTGCTTCTTTCAGCATCGCCATCAACTCTCCAAGAGTCTTTTCTTGGTTCATCATATTGTAGTTCATGATGAACCTGCTCCAGCAGTCGGGCAGAGACTGTAAGA